>LNAC01000192.1:1920193-1935217 GCA_002007465.1 Ailurus styani
TCCTCCCCCTCCCCCCTCCTCCCCTTCCTCCTCTCCATTCTTTTCTCTCCCTTTTTCTCTTCACTTCCCTTCTCCCCAACCCTCCCTTTTGCTCTCTTCACTTCTTCCCTACTTTCCTCCCTCCTCCTCCTCCCTGCCCCCTCTCCTTCCACCCGCCCTTCCCCTCTTCCCTACTCCCCTCCACCCTCCATCCTCCTCTCTCCCTCTCGGCAGCTGCAGCGGACAGCCTTTGTCCCTGGTCAGCAGAGGAGGGGGGGGTGGGGCTCGACCTTCCCCCCTCCCAGATTAGGTGCCTTCCTCGGCAGCCCCTACAGCCCAGACGGCCCGTGCGTCCCTTCCCAAGCCTGGGCCCCAGGCATCTCCTGCAGGGATGAAAGGGCGCAGGGCAGGGGCCCCTAAGTTGGGTCCAGACGTCATGGGTTTTCCTCTCTGGGTCTCTCTCTCGGCTGCAGAGCCCCAGCAGTGCGGACCCGTGAACGCAAGGAGCCTGGTGGAGCCCGGCCCACCCTAGCCCAAGCTCAGAGCGTAGCAGGCCAGGTGGGGGGGCTCCCCCAGGCCTGGGCAGTGGGGGTGGCAGGAGGCCTCCGGCCCAGGCAGACCCCTGACCACAGCTCCGAGCTCTAGGGCTCCCTGCCGGAAGCAAACTCCAAACTCACAGGGACTGCGCCTGATGGACGCCGGTGGTCGTCACTTGGCAAAAAAGGGTGCTGATTTGAAGGGAGTTCCCCAGAGGGTTGGGACTCCTCAGAGCACAGTTCAAGTTGCCAGCCATGGGCACGGCCTTCAGAAGTCTCCTCCGGCCCCCCTGCCCGACGGGGGTGCTGAAATCCCGCTCTGCCCACCGCGGCCGCTCCTCAGGAGCATACAACAAGGCTGAGGCCGGGGAGCCGTTTGGAGGCACCGAGGACCCCCGGAAGGCTCGGGGCTGCCGCAGTGTGGGCCTTGAGATGGGTCCACGCGGCGCGAAGAGAGCGGGAGCCACTTTACACGGCGATGCTGGCCCCTCAGTCTGCATGTCATCCATGGGCGGGAAGGGCTGACCCACCTTCAGGGAGTGTGGCCAAGACGGAGCTTCCAGAAGCTTCCAGGCCTTGGGGCCCCAACCCCAGGCCGGAGGCTCCGTATAAGAAGACAGCTGCTTCTCTGCTCCCCTCCCAGCTGGGGGCGGAAGTGAGCTCATCTTGGGGCCGGGGATTTGTGCAAAGCGGGGAAAATCACCTCCAATCCCCTTCCCCCGGGGCGTGAGCTGGGCCCGGTGGGCGGCTGCGTGTGGACTGGCCTGGGCTGCCGCCGGGGGCCGCCGCCGTCCTGACTGCTTCCCTGCGGGCCCCGCCAAGCCTCCTTCTCCCCTGGCCTCCCTCCGCCCGGCTCTACTGTCCTGGAAAGGGGGCTCCGGAGGCCGAGGCACCCCGTCAGCCCGCACCAACGCCGGCCAAACGGCAGGGTGGATTTTCCGTGCAGGGAGCCCAACCAAAGCTCTGGGCTCCATTTTCCTGCGAAAGTAAAACAGAAAATCTGGACCCCATCAGCTGTCAGTGCGGACGGAGGGCAAGGCCGCCTCCGCCGAGGGAACCGAGATGGGCAGCCTGGCCAAGTGTGGGGCTGGGAACGAGGCCAGGTGCGCGTCCCGCCTCGGCCATCCCCTCCCCGGAATCTCGGCTGGAGGCACTGGGGAGCCCGAGGGCGGTGGGGGTGCCGGGGCCAACCGGGCCACAGGGGAGACCTCAGCACTGTGGGGCGCGCCGCAGGTGCTCGGGACGCGTGAGCCCTGGGGGCCGCCCGCCGGGGGACTCAGTTTCCCCGTCTAGTCGAAGGACAGAGCTGCCCAGAGCAGAAGTTTTCATGGGCTCTGTGCACCCCGGGGGCTGCTCTAGGGGTCTCTACATCCTTCACTCTTTCCTTGACCAGGGCAACCCCTTTAAAATCTCTTCCACACCGGGGGCTCCTGGGTAAGGATTTGCTGGGATCCTGCTGCCAGCTGGGATTCTGGGGACCGTCCGAAATCAGAGTGGAAGGGCCTTCCCCATCCTGAGAGGTGACAAAGGGCAGGACAGGGCAGACAGCCCAGCCTGCGACTCCCTCTCCCTGGGACCTCAGGCTCCTCATCTGTACAATGGGTCTACCTCCTCCTAAGAGTCGCAAGAATTAAATGAGGTGGTGCCTCCAAGGTTCTTAGTGGGGGCGGCCAGGCACAGAGTAGGTGCTCGGTTCATGGTGACCGTGGTGATGCTACGCTTCCGATCACTAGTGTCCCCGGGGCCCCGCGGGATCTCCTTCGGCTTCTGTGAGCTCACACACTGAGCCAGCCTCGCGGGCCTCACTCAACTCATCGTTGTGAGGACGCTGAGACCAGGAGGGGCCCCGGGCGCAGTGCCCAGCCCAGGGCACGGGTGGCAGAGTCCGAACTGGTTCTCGGGCTGCTAGCACCCCCACGCGGGGCGTCTCCCTTTCCCGGAGCCACGTCCGCAAACCGTACCCCGTGCCCACCGTGTGCGCTGGGGAGGGAACCAGGGGCGCTGTTGATATGTCGGCCTGGGGAGCGAGGCCCGTGGGCGCCGCTTTCTGCCCGAACAAGCGGCTAAGTGGTGCTTTCTGGGCTCTCCTCATGCGCTGGGCGTTTATGGTTTTTTTAAGGGTCTCGTCAAAGAAAACGCAATGATGATGCTTCTAACTGAACAGCAGTGCTTTGGAAGGGATGAATTATTCACATCGGAGACGAAGCGGGGACTCTGCAAACTGGGCCAGCCGAAGCCGGTTCTCCTTGGGACTGTTTTTTTTATCTCCTTTTGTAGTCTTTCATCTGGCGAGACTCCCGGCTCGGGAAGTACAGGGGGCCCATCGCGCGAAGCCCCGGTCGGCAGGATGTGAAGCCCAACGAACTAGGTGTCTCGGAGCGTCTGCCTCGGCCGAGCACAGAACTGAGGAAGTTGGGGAAAGTACGGGAGACGGGGCACGGGCAGCGTCGCGGGGCGCTGGGGCCTCCTTGTCTCTTAATCCTCGAGGGGTCCTTGAGTCCTGGTCCCTCCTCACTGGCCGGCGGTATGAGGAAGCCTCTCCCCCTTTCTTCTGTCGGCGTCTGCTTATTCCTGGCCCTCGTTCTATCTGGGATGGGGTGTGGAGCTCTTGGGGGAGGACGTGTGGGTTCCACCTGGGGCCCTGCAGCAGCCGGTCCTAGGGGAGGGAGGGATTTTGTCATCACAAGGCGGCTCAGGGTCAAGCGTGGACCAGCAGGGTCCCAAGCTGCAGGCCATGCCAACACGATGTGGTCAAGCCCGTTCATGCCCATTTGCTTTAAAAAACACCCCGCAGGGGCGCCTGGGTGGCTCAGTGGGTTAAGCCTCTGCCTTCGGCTCAGGTCATGATCCCAGGGTCCTGGGATCGAGCCCCGCATCGGGCTCTCTGCTCAGCAGGGAGCCTGCTTCCTCCTCTCTCCTCTCTCTGCCTTCCTCTCTGCCTACTTGTAATCTCTCTCTCTGTCGGATAAATAAATAAAATCTTAAAAAAAAAAAAAACAACCCACACCCATACTGTCCAGTCCAGAAGCCATGAAACTTACGGGGTTGGGGCTGCTGAGCACTTGAAGCGTGCTTGGTCCAAATGGAGGGGCCCGTGAGCGTGAACAGCACACTGGATCTCAAAGACCCAGAGTGTGACCCGTCTCATCAAACACTTCCTATTGATCACCTGTTGAGATGATAATATTTTGGATGCCGTCAGTAAAATACAATTTATTGTGTTTTTTAAAAAAGATTTTATTTATTTATTTGTCGGAGAGAGAGAGAGAGAGAGAGAGAGAGACAGAGACAGAGCGTGAGCAGGGGAAGTCACAGGCAGAAGGAGAAGCGGGATCCCCGCTGAGCAGGGAGCCCCACGCGGGACTCGATCCCAGCACACCGCTGTCATGCCCTGAGCTGCCCAGGTGCCCGAAATACAATTTATTGTTAAAATGCATTGCACCTGATTGTTTTCATTTTTGAATGTGGCCACCAGAAGATTTTTAGTTATCCACGTGGCTTGCATCTGTGGCTTGATTTAGATTTCTTTTGGAGAGGCTTGCTCCAGAATAGAGCTAGGGAGGCATTCGGCAGTCTTATCTCTTGGTGGTGGAATTCTGGAAGACTCTTTTCTCCCCCCCAACCCCCTTTTAGACTATTGGTGTGTTTTCTAAGTTTTACCAAACTCGAAAACTTGCCCCTCTTGCTTCGCATCAGAAAAAGCACAGCTCCTGTGGTTCCTAACGCATCCGGGGCTCTTGGGGAAGTGGAACTGAGCTGTGCAGGCAACAGCGTCACCAGATGCGGGAGAGCACGGGTGGGGGGAGCAGCAGGAGAATGGGGGCCTCGAGGCTGCCGGGGCTCAAGGGTTGAGAGTGAAGGATCGCAGGGAGGGTTATTGGCGTGACCCGGGAAGTGGCTCCAGAGGCAGCTTCGCCTTGATGGGGGAGCGTCTTGGGGGGGTGCAGGGAGGGAAGCTGCTCTCTTCCTGCTGGGCGGACAGGGCCCCTCTGTCTCTTGCATCACTCCTGCAAGGAGTGGGGGCGGCTCTGGAGCAAAGGGCCTCCCCAACCCGCTCCAGGCTCCGCCTCCCAGGCAACAAGATGTTACGCGTAGCCAAGCAGCTCAGCTCCCGGCACTGTCAGGCGCTATTCCCCAGACACACCTGGGCGCACCTGGATGTATGCATGTCCCTCCATCACAGTCCTATGAGATAAGAGCTGTCACTGTTTCCATTTCATGGACCAGGACGCAGAGCCGCAAAGTAGTCTGTGGGCGTGGAGGGAGGAGTGGGGCTCAGCGAGGAAAACTCAGGCCCTTGGCAGTGACCTTGTGCTCCCAGCTGTGGGGACCCCTTCCCAGTAGCCCGAACCCCAGGCCACAGCTGTCCCGCTGAAAGAGGCCTTGAGCCCCATTTGCAAAATTAAGGTCAGATTTGATGGGCCTGTTTCCCCTAACTCAGGATGCCTGAAGTTGCACCATCCCGACATGTCATCAACATGAAAATGACTAATGAGATGTTTCACATTGTTTCTACGGTGTGTCGTCCTGGAAATCCAGCATCTTGGGCCCACTTAGATTAGAACTCATCTCCTTATCTCGTCTCTCCGTCTCGGGCCCCCAAGAGCTACATGCAGCTTTGGCTACGGTGCAAGACACAGCGGCCCCAGAATCTGGAAACTTACAGGACTGGCCTGGGATAGCAGATCGGTCCATCCCGCCGGCCAGCCGGGGGCCCCGGGGCCCTGGGCTTGAGGGGGACCTGGAGGCAGCATCTGGATTCAGTGAGGAGGAGCACTGTGGTTGATTAGCAGTGCCTGCCGTGAACACTGAAGATCCTTGGCCTCTCCTCTGAGCCAAGCCCGCAGTCCACTGGGTGGGCATGGGGAGCCCACACTGAGGCCCAATTGGCGAGCTCCCCCTTCTCTGCATTCTGTACCCTTTACCATTTGAATCTGGCCTGGGAACAGGTATCCAGCCTGGATTTTGGGCCCAGATCCCTGCCTCTTCACTCTCTGCCTGCGTGACTCCAGAGAAGCCCCTTTACTTCTCAGAGCCTCAGGCTCCACATCTGGAGAATGGGCGCCATAAGCCCTACTTAGCAGGACTTCGGTGAGGGAGAACGCAGATGCAGTGTGTAAAGGGCAGGTGCACAGTAAGGGTGGAGTAAGGGGTGAGCAGGGGTGAGGTCCCCACGTTCCTTCTTTCAATTCAGTGTCCCTCTGGGCCTCTGCTCCGCTCAGGACACACAGGCAAAGTCTGTTCCCGCCTGAAACCCTCTCGGGAGGCATGTAGCTCCTGACTGCGTCTGCCTTGTGATTTTTCTGCCCCGTCCAAAGCCGAGCGAGGCGGCCTGCTCGCTGCCCCTCTGACAGCCGCTCCTTCAAGGCCAAGGATGGCCTCAGCTCTCAGCAGGCTAGCACGATAGCCCTATCGGCTTGGGCTCCCTTGGCAGGCACGCCGTGGCTGGCTGCAAGAGGGGCCTCCGCACCTATCAGACAGTTGTTGGAGCCCAGGCACTGCCAGGCCCGTGTTTTTTTAATTATTCCCTCCCGGCCACCGCAGACAAGGACGTCCTCTTCCCGCCTCCCCGCAGGACGCCGGCTGTCCTCCAGCCGAGCGTGCCGCGGTCTCCCGTGGCTGCATGAGTTAGCACCTCTCCAGACACCCCGGGTTCTCTTCTGGGGGAGGAATTGACATCCAGCAACATCTGGCACAGAACGAGCGGGACACGGCAGACGCGCTGGCGAGGCAGGGGCTTCAATTAGAGAACAGCCAGCTTTCTCGAAGTATGACGGGGAAAGTAATTCTCTGGCCAATGGGCTTTAATCAGAATGTTTTATGCAAGACGTATCCCTAACCCTGACAAATCTTCCCCCTCTTGCTGGAAATTAAACAAACATATTGTCAGCGCGGATTCCGATGAGCGCGTCGACAGACGCGGGGCTGGTGGAGTCATGAAGTCGTGGGGTTTCCACGACCCGGGGTGAGGAGGGGCCGGGCACCCGGCGTTTGTGGGGTCCGCTGGGCTTTTGGCAGCTCCTGTGAGCCTTCCTGGGGCATTTGGCTCCCCCCACCCCCCCGGAGCAGGACCCTGTCTTCTGAATCATATTCTGAATTCCCTCTTTCCTGCCACCTTGTCCTGTGAGCATGTGCTCAGGCATCTGTCTCCCCTGGCAGATTGTGTCCGATTGTCTTCACGCCCCTGGCACCGAGGACAATGCCTGGCACGCAGAGGACCTTGAACAACTGTTTGTGGGAGGAAGAGAGGGGAGGAGGGGAGCAGGCGCCGAGGCACAGGGACCTTCCCTCAAGGGGCGGCAGGGTCCACACCGCCCGGTGTCAGCCTGGGGAGCATAGGGTTTGACCCGGAGAAGTTCAGTGGTACGAATCAGGAGAATGGGCATGCGGACGGATGGCCTTGGGTCTGGTTGCAGGGGGAGTTGACGAGGTGGTAGACACATTGGGGGCAGCCAAGGCTCGAGCTCGCGGTGATGGGAGCAGAGGGAGGGCCGAAGAAAGGCAGAATGGCTTCAACCCAGAGAGAGTGCCTCTCAGCTGGCTCTTGAAGGCAGAGGGACCGAGGCCCAGAGCGGTGACTTGCCTAAGGTCTCCCAGCAAGGACGTTAGTGGGGCGGCTCAGGCTTGTGCAGGAGCTCTGCCCTGCACCCCCGCAGTTTCCCTCTTCCACTTCCCCAGGTGTTTCTTGTAGAGTGTAGACACCTGGATTCTCGCATGGGTCTTCCCAGGGGCTGTAGAAGGGTGAGCCGGGGAATGTCCACAGTTCCAGTCCTCCAGCCCCGGCCTGGCCCCGGGGAGCTGTGGTTGTGGGGAGGCAGGAGGGCCCTGCTTCTGGGGCCGGGACAAACTTCCCAGGCAAGTCGGATGCCTGGACAGACTGGGGGCAGTGGTGTGGACCATCCACTTATAAATGACTGTAAATATTAGTGCTTTTGTGACGTAAGCGCTCACTTGTGTCAAGACGGGAAAGCCAGCAGGGGCGTGGGGGGCGGGGATGAATGAGATCAGTCCCGCCTGGGCCAGCCCTTGCCACCCCCTCCTCCTGGGGGCCAGGGATTCCCCCTGCTCCTGGAGCATCTGAGGCCTGGGGGGAATGTGTGGTGCCTGAGGAGCCCGTGGACCCCCCTCCAGCGACCAGAATGCTGGCCCCCACATCCCGCCAGAGATGCCTGTGTGTTCTTCTCTCTTTAAGTTGGTCTTGTTATCTCTACAGCTCTGACTTTCAGGGTGAAAGGCAGCAGCCCCCCGGGCGGGCATGGCAGACTGATGGATTCTGGGGTCAGACAGGCTGGCGTCCTCCTTATGTTATTGGTGCAGAAAAAGAGCTTGAGGTCAGAATGGCCCTCATCAGTGTTCTGGCTTGAGGTATGAGACTGAACTGCTTGGGGTGAGCTTTCCCTCTACCAGGAGGAAGAGGTTATACCTGTTTCTCCAAACAGGAGACTGAGGCTCAGAGACGCAGCAGGTCACCTGGGGCTGGTGGTAGGAGCACTGGCCCCCCGGCGTGGCTCCAGTCCACCTGAGCCTCTTTGATCTGTTCTGTGCATTTGGGGCACGTATGTGAGAGCATGTTTAAAGAATCATGCTTTAAAGCAAAACGGTGTGAACGTACCAGAGTCAGCCTTTCCCTGTTGGAGGGAGACCGAGGGTGAGCGTGGCCCACATGGGGCAGGGAGCCCCCCTGGGTGGTGGACAGGGTGCGGTTGACCCTCTCCGCCTGGGCGGGACACGGACCCCTACGCAGTTGTTTAGGAGGGTGGCCGGGCACCCTGCCTGAGATGTCCCCAGTCACCCCTTCACGTTCCAGGAGGCAGCCGGCCCCAGGGACCGGATTCTCCGGGCCTTCCCCGAGGCACATCCATTCGCCACGGGCACAGGTGGAGAGCCGCCGTGCGCTAGGAGGCAGAAGCATACCCGCGCTCCTCGCCAACAGATCAAATGTTCCCTGGCTGGGCGGACATGGGGATTAGTGCTCTCTTGTCCCCCGAAAGCCCGATGCTTGGTCTCATCTCACAAACACTGTCTCCGTGGCAATGCGAGGCAGCTGGGCTCTCACGGAGGCGGCAACTGGGCCCGCAGGACCCGGAGCTCGGTGGCCGGATCTTCCCATGGCCTGTCCGGCTTGACCACCCGGCCAGTCATGTCCACACCTGGGCCTCATCCACAGGGGTGCTGGGCCCAGGGGCTCAGCCAGGGGGCTAGCGAGCAGCTGGCCTGGCCCAGGGGGTGGCCAGGGGCGGTGGTGTGCAGAGAGCACTGCTCAGGGCAAGGGGGCCGACCAGGAGCAGGGGTGACTGGCGGGCGTGAAGGAAACCCTTAGACTCAGGCTCAGAAGGGGAAGGTCAAGCAGGAGACGTCTAGCTCTTTAGGAGACCGCGCTGTGATGGCAGCGCTGGTTGGATCCGTGACACCCTGCACACCCCCCACCCCCACTCTTGATCTGTCTCTCCCTCACGCATACAGGCCCGGCTCTGCCCTAAGAAGAAGGGGCTTGGCCCTGCGTCCAATGCCCCTGTCAGGAGGCTGGGGTAGGGATGGCGCAGTCCGTACATGGGGCGGGAGGTGGGCGGCCTCCAGGCACACAGTCCATCATGGGGGCCAGACCCCCCAGGAGCCCCTTTCGCAGGTGCAGTGTGGTGGGGTCTTCCCGGCTGCAGGACAGCAGACCCAGAGCCGAGCTGGAATGGCGGTGCGGGCTCCCACCGTCTCCTTGCTTAGTCTCCACGGGGTCTCCTGGCCCCAGAGTGGGGCCCCATGGAATTTCGGTCCTGCCTCCTCGCGGCCACGCCAAGTCCACCGGCATCTGTCCCCCGCCGCAAAGCCCCATGCGGGAGAGCATCATTTCGGCAGAAGGTCCCTAAGGCAAAGCAAAGTGTTTGGGGGTGGATGTGTCTTCCTGGGGTCTTTGTTCGCACATGTGCCCCATCCCTAGTGACGGCGAGTACTGAAGACCTACCAGGTGTTAGAGCAATTGTACAGACGAGTGAGACTGGGTCCCTCTGAGAGACACCCCCTTACCCGGGGGGACTGTGTCCTTGCTACGTCCCTTCTGCTTTACCTGACACACAGGTGTGTCCCACTGGCCCTGGGGGAGGAAGCCCTATAATCATCTTACCCAGCTGGAGCAGACCGAGGAGGGGCAAGTACTCGGGCTGGGCGGTTGAAGGAGGGCTTCTCGGAGGAGGTGATGTTGGAGTTGGGCCCTGAGGGGTGAAGAGGAATTTGATGGCCGGACATGATGAAAAAGAGCAGTCTGGACAGAGGAGCCTGCAGGTTAGGGGGAGAAGGAAGCCAGACCCGCAACCCTGGAGCTTTGGGAATGAGACTCTATCTGGGAGGACCACTGAGGACCTTTCTGCCTGATAAAAGCTAAGATTCAGGAAGGCTGGCTGGAAGCACTTTTCAGGTGTTCCTTGCTAGATCCCCCTCCCTAGACCAGTGCCTGCACACAGTGGAGCTCTCTAAATTCTAGCTGAGTGTATAAATGTGCAAACTCATTCTCTTTCTCTCTCTGACACACACACACACACACACACACACACACACACCCCTATATACTTTTGCAAAAACAGAATGTTGAATGGTGGCTGATATGTAGTGAGAGACAATTAGGGGGAAAATACTTTCAGCCTTAGGATCTTGGCATATTCTGTTCCAGCCGCCTATAATACGGTTCCACACCCTGCGTCCACTGCCATTTTTCGTGGTGTATTATGTCCATTGCTTCCATTGTGTTCCCCTGGCCAAGCACAGGGCTGTCTGCCAGTAAATATTTGTTTCCCGAGTTCATGTGCCCAACACCCAGAAGGAGACATTCAGTCCATTTATTAAATGAAATTCTGGAAATGTCGAGGTGTGTGAGTACCCACACAGAGATCCTGGCTGATGTCAAAAGACTGAAGGGCATCCAGCAAGGAAAGGGGAAAACCTGGGAGGAAATGCATCAGGTTTCTGGTTAGCAAACCGTTTCCAGGGTGAGCTGAAAAATGGATAGGGAGGGGTTCCCAGTCGCCCATGGGAGGGACTGCCTCTGTGTGCTGAGCCCGGGGGGTCCCTGCTTCTGGGCACTAAAGAAGCAGGCCTCCAGCCTGGGCCCCCATCCGCAGCATGGGGGGCAGTGACCACCCCAGACGGCCATCGTGAGGGTTACTGATGACAACTGGGTCAAAACCCGCGCTTAGGCTGGTGTCTGGTGCAGGGCGGAGGCCCGGGAGGTGGCGTGCTTACCGTGGCAGGAGGCGGCGGCCAACTCTCTGGACTGAGGAATGCCATTTTTGTCTTAGAGACGGTATCAGACCTCCAGCAGGACACTTGGGAGTTCAACAACACTGACCTTGGGTCCTGAGCCCAAATCTGCCCCCTTGGGGACACCCCCCAGCCCCCGCCCAGTGCCTGGCATCCCGATCTCGCTCCCTGGCCACCTGGAACCAGTCCAACCCCCTCTTACCGGCCCCAGACTCAGTCTCCTCGCACAGCAAATTGGGGCCCGTTGGATGGGCTGACATGTGCCAGCAAACAGCGTGCCATTCTCCTGCCATCTGTTGCAAGTGCATCTTCCACTTTCTGCAAAGGAGAAATCAATCTCCACGGCATGCTGGCATTCTCGGGCTTGCTCACTGAGGGCAGAGGTGGCCGGGACCCAGGGCTGAGCCTCTCCTCCGGGGTCCTGGCCCTACGTCCTCTCCTGGGGCCCATCTCTGCGGGGGCGACTGGAAAGGGAGAAGCAGGCTGACTCTCCCTCGCCCACTGAGCCCACTGCCAGCCCAGAAGCAATTTGCTTTCATTATGAAGGTCACGCGGAGCGTGTTTGCAAAAAGGACTCGGCTTCCCAGCCGCCTGTACTGCGGGGAAAATTTTCCTTAATTATTTTTTTATAGCCTAACTTTTGTGTGAGAGGGTTTGTTATTATCCCTGCCTCGCTTGAGAGTGATAAGCCCGCAAGAAGAACCATAAATAAAACTTTACTTAATATTCAAAGTCTGCGTGTGTGGATGATGGGTGTGGGGAGGGGAGCCACGCCCTCTCCGTGGTGGAGCGTCCCCGGCTTTCCACGCAAGGCAATTACTTTGAGCTCCAGTAATCAGGACCACTTCCTACCTCTGCATTTTGTTTTTCTAACTTTCTCATTTAAAACTCGGATGGGCGACACTGTATCCTATTTGTATTGTGTCGAGCGAGATGACTCCGGGAGCCGCCGCGCGCCAGGCCCCGGGGATGGCAATGTTTTACCTGGGAATCCGCCTTTGAAACATGGAAGTGTGTCAACGGCAAAGACAGCTCCATGATTTGATCCCCAGATTCCGAAGCTTTGGGGACAAATTCCTGGCAGTGGAATTAATTTTTCTTGAGCAATGGAAGAGCTGTAATTTTCCCCTCTATTATTTCAAAGCCGCCAGCCTGATTCTCCCCAGGCCTGAGCTACCGCCGGTGAAGTAGAAACAGAGAGGAGGCTGCAGCAGAGGAGACCTGGGTCCTCTTGGCCAGGGGCTGCTGTGTGACATTCTGCCCCTCTCTGGGCTGCCGTCACCTTACCCAGAAAATGGAGGGGCTGGGCAAGAAGACGATACTAACAGCACTCTTTTCTGAGTCGACATTTTATTGAGCACCTACTATGTGCTAGGCATCACGCTAGGCCCTCAGTGAGCATTATCTCAAGAATGCCACAACAACCCGAGATACGGGTCCAGGAGTAATTCATTCAGCAAATATTACTGAGGCCCCCCTGTGGGCTCAGCAGGGCTGCAGGCACTGGGTAAACATGATAAACCGGAGTGGTAAGGATCTGGCTCTCCTAGAGGTTCTGTTCTAGAAGGGGAGATGGAGAATAAATATATAAACAAACAAGATCATTCCAGAGAATGAGGGGGGTGGAGTTTGGAGAAGATAAAACAGGATGATATAGTGGATGGTGACCAGAGAAAGGTAAAATGAGAGATTATCATGACAGCCTGTCTCCGGAAGTGATATCCAACGGGGGGTGAAAAGACAAGGAGCTACCCAGACACGTGAAGATTGGGGAAAGTATGCACGTAGTAGGCATAGCATGTGCAAAGGCCCTGAGGTAAGTGCCGTAAACACCACAGATCTGCTCATTCGACACCACTCCCACCCCCCACCCCCTTGCCCTCCTGTCCTGTAGAGCCTGAAAAGTTAGAGCAATGCTTCTCCGAGGGCCTGTGGTTAAGATCCTACATGAGGGACCCCACAGGGGACACCTTAGCACTAGACTGACAAGGGAAAGGCAGGCAACATCAGAAAACCACTTGCTGGTGAGCCTGGAGGCAGGCAGGTCTCCTCCTGGCATCGCAGATGCTGAGCAGAGAGAGGCAGTAGCAAAGGTGTTCTGCTAGAACCGTAGAAGTCAGGGCTGCCCGTAGCCCCTGGCTCTAGCCTTGCCCTGCCCCTGGCCCTGACTTCCCACTGGCATCTCCCGCTGCACTTTCCCCCGAGTGCTCCCGTGAACGGGGCAGTTGCCAGAGATTTCTGCCCTCTCCTTGGGCACAGCCCTCCGCCAGCGACGGACCCCACAGTTCCCTTTGGTGGGACGCGAGTTCCCTGCTGGACCCAGAGCCATTGCCCATAGTGACGCCGGTGTTGGAGGGCCCTGTGGCGTCTCCCTGCCTCCCGGTCTCCTTTCCCATGTCCCGGAGGGGGCTTCTTGCCATCGCTTTCCCAAGAAGCCACTTGACCTCAAATTCCGATTTCCGGGTCCGCTTCTGGGAACCCCAAAGACCTGTGCCCAGATGTCTCTCTTGGCCGTGTTTTGACACAGGTGGAATCAGCTTTAATCTCCCGAGATTCCATGAGGCTTCTCATCCCCACTAACAACCTTTCCTGATTAAATTAGCAAGAGTGGATCCTGACACCGGTGACTGAGAAGAACCCCAACGGATGCTCTAGCTGTCGTCGTTCTCAACAGCCTGCTGGTAGGTAAGGCCACAGAGGCTGGGGGCTGTGGCCCAGGCGGGGCTCCAGCTCCAGCCCCTGTAATCGCCCTGCCGCCTGCCGTTCAGCCTCTAACAGAGATGGATTCTCGGGCCTTGGTCCTGGGCTGGCCCATCTGGAGCTGAGATCCGTCATCCTTCCGTAAATGCGCTCCGTGAAAGAACTGAAAAGGTTAATGGGGCCTTCTGCAGGTTTCCAGCCAACTGCCAGGTAGCAGCTTGGGCAGCCAACGATGTAGCTCATTAGGGGACAGATAGATGAGGAAGCAGCATTATCTCGCTCCGCAGGCTGAGAAGCAGCCACGGGGCTCCCCTGCCAGCCCTCTGTGGGCTCTCCTGATAGCCGTGCTGTTTGCTGGGCTCCCAAAACGCGCAGAACACCTGCTCTGTGCCCGGCGGGGTGGGGGGCTCAGAAGCAGCTCAGCCTCCTCCCAGGAGCCCAGCAGACAGAGAAGGCGCTGGCAGGACCCCTAATGACAGGGGAGAGGTGGGCCGGCCTGCCCTCCACTGCCTCTTGCAGGCTGCGCGCCGGAGCCCCCACGGATCCACGGATGTCTTGGGGACAGAAAGCCCCTGGGCCAAGCCGTGAAAGCAACCAGCCCCCCCCCCACCTCTGGGCTTCTTGCTAAGTGAGAAACATGCCTCGTTTCTTTCTTTTTTTTTTTTTTTAAAGATTTTATTTATTTATTTCACAGAGGGAGAGAGATCACAAGGAGGCAGAGAGGCAGGCAGAGAGAGAGAGGGGGGAAGCAGGCTCCCCGCTGAGCAGGAAGCCCGATGCGGGCCTTGATCCGATCCGAGGACCCTGAGATCATGACCTGAGCTGAAGGCAGAGGCTTTAACCCACTGAGCCACCCAGGCGCCCCGTGCCTCGTTTCTTAAAGCTCCTGTTAGCTGGTTTGCTGTAACTTGCCTCCTAGATCATTCCTAATTTATGAGCCTGGGTCCTGGCCCACGGAGGAAATCTGAACACATTTTAGAAGTTTAAAAGGTCTGAGTTACATTCAGATCATCACAGAGCCTCCTCCGAGCTGTAGCAGAGGGGACTGCTCCCCCCTCTGTGTCCTCACCCCTAAATCGGGCCACCTCTTGGTCAGAGCACTTCACCGTGCTTCCCCGTCGGCTGGGGGCCCAAGGAGGAGCCTCACTCGGGGACGAGGTCAGAGCACTGTTTGTTGAATGACTGAGTGAGGGGCCTGGGGACACGGGACAGGAGGCTGAGGCGGTGGAGACCCCCACATCCTCCCAGTACTGTGAGCCTGCCATTCTGGGTGGAGAGCGGGGGGCATGTGTGCATCGCTGGGAGTGCAGGTGGTGGTGACCTGGTAGACTGGCTCTTTGGGGCATAAAGAGCCCCGACTTAGAGCCTTTGCCAATTTCCCTGGTGTAAACACTCCCACCAGGGCAGGTTCCAAGCCCCCGAATGTTCCACACCAGCTCACGAAATCTCTTGGAAATCCAATGGTTGGTTGGTCCTTGTGAGTCAGTGCGAACCATCTCCAGCCTGTCACTCATTTCCCCTCCTTTCCCTCCTCCCTCCCCCTCCATCCTCATCCTCCCCTCCC
>LNAC01000192.1:1935373-1945626 GCA_002007465.1 Ailurus styani
TTCCTTCCCTCCCCCCTCCCCCTTTTTCTCCCCTTCCTCCTTCTCTCACTTCCCCTTCCCTTTCCCTCAACCTCCCTCCTCCCTCCCTCTTTTCTCCCCTTCCTCTGTCCCTCCCTTCCCTCTCCCTCTTCATTTTCTCTTCCAACGTTGCCCGAGGACCTACCGGGACCTGCTGGGTCCTGCCTGGGTGCTGGGACCCCAGGGGGGAGGTAACTATTAGGAAGCTGCCGCTCTAACTACATCCCAATAAAAAAAATTAATTAGAAGGGGAGGAGGAGAGGAGGCAGCCACAGCAGCTGCCGCTCTGGTGGTCCCATCAAGAGCTATGAAACAGGGAGGGATTGTATTTTGGTGAGGGAGGCACAGGGGCCAGGGGAGGGGCCCCTAGGCCCTGCGGGGACGCGGTGAGGACTGGGTTCCTGGAGGAAGGAAGGGGCAGTTCATCCCAGACGCCAGGGGGCAGGAGCGAGCGCGCTGGGCCAGGACCCGAGGAGCCCAGGAGGGGAGAGGCCAGACCGTGAGCAGTGTCCCCGTACTGAGGGGCTTGGACTTTGTCCCAAGGGCAATAAATGTTAAGCTATTTATTTTTAAGTGGGGCACGATCAGATCGGCACTTTAATATGCTTCCCGAGTGCAGAGAGGGGAGCAGGCGGGTGGCGGGCGGGGGGCTCCTGGCTGGGGCAGGCTGCAGGAAGCTTTGATGGGAATCCTGGCTACAGCCTCAGGACCACAACAGGCAGCTGGGAGAGGGGTTTGTGGGATGGCCACCCAGCTCCCATGGCCACGGGTGGGTGCTGGGCCACCGTCCAAGAAGAGCCGAGATCTGGGGGGAGGAAGAGACACTTGCCTGCTTGCCCTCCTGGCTGTGCCTCTGGGGCGGGGGTGGGGTGGGGTCTCTGTTCCAGGCCGAGGGGAACAGGGAGGCCCGGAGGGCACAGCGTGCCCTTTGCTGGAGGGAAGTGTTGGGGATAAGAAGAAGAGGCAGGACGCGGGGAGGACACCCCACGTCTCCGGCTTGGGAACACAGGGCGCCCGGCTTGAGATCCGCGGCATATGGGGGCTCAGGAGAGCTGCAGTGCCAGGATGCTAAAGGGGCCCCGAGCAAGCGGGACCCCCAGGCAGCTCCCCCACGCCCCCGCTGGGTTGGGGGGCCCGCAGGGGCGGCGGGGGCCCGGCTCGGGCCGCTGTCCCGGGCACGGGGACGCGGCCGTCTCCCCGGCCAGAGAGGCGCGCAGGATTAATAAGGCGGGCGCGCTGTCCCGGGGGGGGTGCAGCCAGCCAGCCGCGCCGAGCGAACCGTCCGTCACGGCTCCCCTAACATCGCGGGAGCCCGGCTGCCGGCGGGACGATGCCGCCGCCCTTAACCGCCGTAGTGATGAAGTCTCGGTGGAAAGAGATGCTTATCGTTAATGTTAAGTGAACGGAGCAGGAGACCAGACGCCCGGCCCGTGTGTGCGCGGCCGTGCGCGGCAACGTCCACCTGGGAACAGCGCGGCTGCGGACCAGCCACGTCCACGGTGGGCCCGGGTCGGGGGGGGGGGCAGCTTTCCAAAACTCAAAAACACAGTCAGCAACATAGACGTACTGTTTTGTTTTGAAAATTTGTATCTCCTTTTCTGAGCCATAAAAAGTCTCGGTGCACCGCGGACGAGGTGGGAACATGGGAGGAAGAGGGAGATGACAGTTCTCCGAAGTCCTCGCCCGGAGACAGGCCCCCGGGGCTGGGTATGTGGCTGTGGGCTTTCTACGCCTATGCCTTTGCTTTGCGTTGTTTTTTTACATAATGGAGATGATTCATTGTATTTTTAATACGTATTCTTTAGTAAACAGCTAGTCTCAGGTGTGGCGCTGAACCGAGGTTGTAAATCTTGCCAATTTGACTGGTAAACCCAATTTACAAGGGGGAGAAAGGAGAATATTTCACTCACTCGAAAGAATTAAAGACCCCCAGCCCCCCAACCCCACTGACGTAGCAAGACCGACCATGGGCTCTTCCCTTGCTTCTGGAAGGCCCTGGGAGTTCAGGGTCAATGCCAGGAGCACCAAGTCACCGGTCGACCTGGAGGACCCACACCGTCCTGCCGTGGGTCCCGTGGTCCGGTCCTAGGATGAAGAGCCACCATCAGCCGCTGTAGGAAACACGGAGGGTCAAAGAGGCCTCTACAGGCGCTGGTGGAGCCCCAGGAAGAGGAAGGAAGCTCCCTTCCAGCCCTGCGTCACTGTGGCTTAGAAGGGGAAAGACCTAAGGGCGGTGAAGTCTGTGTCCTTGGAAAGGCATTGGGGCGGGGTGGGGGGCAGTCCAAGCAGCGGCAGGAAGGCAGGACCGCAGAGGAGGAAGAGGTGAGCAGCCCTTGGTTTGGTTTTCTCCCGAGTCCTCTCTGCCCGGCTCACTCTTCCAAGGATAAAGATTTACTCCTCTCCACGGTTACCGCCCACTCTCCCTCCATATTCCTGAATGCCTCCTTCAGGAAGCCCTCCTTGGTTTCTGTGGCTCCTTCTCCAGGCTTGCACCCTATGGAAATGCCACATTCACAGGGTTGACAGCTTCATGTGTGTCACCACCGCCCGCCCCCGGCTCCCCAGGGCGTCAGCCCTCTGGGGCTGGGGAAGCTTTGCTCGCTGTCCCCCATGCGGAGCCCAGTGCCTGCCCACAGGGGCCCTTGGTGGCTGAAGGAAGGCCTTCGGAGTCCCCAGACCTGGCAGCCCACTTCACAAACGTAGAGAGGGGGGCCCGCCCCCCGAGCCCCCTGCCCGGCCAGACCCCGGCTTCTGTCGTCCCCTTGGCTCTCTGTTACTTTGTTGCCAAGTTCTGGGCACAGAGAGGAGGTTTCTAGCTGCTCTCGGTTTTCGTTTCTTTCTTTTTTTTTCTGGTGACCTTTCCGTGTAATTAAAAGGCCGCTCTTCCAGGAGCCGAGGCAGCCGGAAGTGGAGACGCTGATCTCTGTGTACGTGTGTGGAAATTTATTGTCTGGAGCACAGAATTCTGCTCGAGGCGCCCGGGCCAAAAACATCTGCTGCTTCCCTCGGGGGTAAAGCCCCCGCCAGAAGCCTTCCCCTCTGCGGACCTACTACGTGCACAGCACCTCCCACGTACTGTGGCCCCACGAGACCGGGGGGGCGGCTTCTTCTTGTGCAGGGGACCCACTCTCCTGAGTCACCCAGCGGCCCATTGGGTGGGCACAGCGTGGGCCTGCCCTCGCCGAGCCAGAATCCCCATCCAGGCCCCTTCTCGGCCACCGTCTGCGGGGGCCCCTCCCTCACCCCGGAACGGCCCCCAAGGGGCCATATCACGGAGCGGCATGTCCAGCTGGGAGCAGTCCAGCCCAGAGCACAGGGGCGGGGGGCGGGGGCGTTAGCTCTCACCTGGGAGAGCGGGGTTCCAATCCCGACGCCCCTTCCTTCAACACCTGACTCTGGACGAGAACAGCCCCTCCTTGGGGCCAAGCCTGCGCCCCAGTAGGGGACTGGCACGGAGCTCTCTCACCCCACCCTGGCCTCCAGAATCCTGGGAAAGTTTATTTTCTGGATGGAAAGCCGGCCTTGGCTGTACCTTCCCGGTGCTGCTCTGCGGACCCCTCCCTCCCCCGTCGCTCCGGTCATCACCTCTGGAAAACAGCATCCCCCACGGTCCCTGGGCCTCAGGGTGGAGGGTCCGGAGTCCAGCGGCCCGGGAGCCCCCGGCCAGCTGGGCCTCCGCCCCTTGGCTCTCGGCAGCCCGCAGCTGCCGAGGATAATGCATGCGCTGGCCCGGGGCCAGCTCCCCTAAGCCACGGAGAATTGCAATTTAGCAAGTTCCTCAAATCCGAGGAGGCAGGAGCCCAGAGCCGCGTCTGCAGCATGAAGGCATCCCAGCGGCTGGAGGGGCCTTCCTTGTCCCCGGCCGCCTCCGCGCCCCATCCGCTTCCCACAAGCCTGGATTAGGCCCCGGCAGCTGGGCGGGGGCGGGGGCCAGGGGAGCAGGGGGCGCCGGGCTGGGGGCCCAGACCAGAGGGGTACTCTGGGCCTCTCTGCCTCTGCCTTGCCACGTGGCCCCTGGTAGGCTGCAACGTCCCTACGAGCCTCGGGTGTCCCATCTGTAAGGGGGGATGGGGTCCTTCTGCCGGTCCATGCGGGCCTGGAGGGGGCAGCCCCAGCCAGGCAAATGCCCACCCGCATGTCGGGAAAGAGGGCGGGGGGGAGCCTCATTCTGACAGACCTGGGCTGGCTCTGAGGGCAGCTGAAGAGCTTGGGAAAGGGCCGAGTGGAGAGGGCCTTGCAAACGGGAGCCTCGTGTGAGCCAAGACTCAGGGACTGGAGTGGGGTTGTTGTAGGTAAGGTCTGATGGGCAAGGTCTCAAGGGCTGCCTGGGGGAAGGGCAGTGAGCTGGTAAAGAGGGGGCAGGGAGAAGGTTCTGGGTCCCCGACAGATTGTGCACAGGCCCCTCCCCAGCTCTTGCAGCCTGGAGATTAGGGATGTGGCATTTGGAGTCCCCCATACAGCCCATCAAAGCATCTGGGGGATACACTGGCACATCCATGGCCAGGAACACGAATGACCCCTTCTCCAACAGGAAGAGTATAGGCCTCGGGAAGCATGGGGCTAAAGGGCCAAATTACTTCCTCTAGCCCCTCTGGGCACAGCCCAGGCCGCAGGGGCATGCCCGGAATTCCAGAATCCCACATAGAGATTTGTTTGCCTCTAGGGCTGGAGAGCTCACTATCTCACCCAGAGCCCATTCCTTCATGGAGGAGTAATCATTGCTAGGAAAGAGCTTTCTAGAACTGCTCTGAGGCCCCAGAGCCTCTAGAGGCGATAACCTGAACTTCTTGACCTCTTTCCTCCAGACCAAGTCCCACGGCATCTTTCTCTGCTCCTTGCAAGATGTACCTCAGTGCCCTCTTCTGAATAGGAGTCAGTTGTCAACTTCCCCCTGAACTTTGATTTAGCACCCCAGCTGCCGTTTGCAGCAGACTCTCACCTCCCAAGCTATGAATGCTGTGCTCCTGTTAATTGAACCCTAGGCCACTGGTGTCTTTTTCTGGTGGACCCATCACACTGTTGAGTCCTATACAGAGTGGAGTTGGTTGTTCTGGTGGTGACAGTGGTTGAAGCAGGAGGACAACACATGCATCTTAGGGAAATTGAGGCCCAGAGGGCAAAGGCCCAGCTCAAAGTTACACAGTGCCTCGACAGCAGAGCTGGGAAGAGCACCGGGCCTCCTAACTTCTGCCTGCCCGCTTAGTATACAGTTCCTCCATCTAGACAGAGAGGCAGACCTCCATCTATCCTTCCCTCCCTCCCCCCTCCCTCCCTTACTTCCTGAGAACCTCTCAGCTAAGCCAGAGAAGGTGAAGCCCATGGCCTTCAGATGGTCATGATTATTGGTGGAGGGGTGAGTGCAGAGGGGAGGGGACCCCGGCCCCACGTCCTGCAAGCTGTTCCAGGGAATCAGCTGCGCTCAGGGGCCCGGGGGCCAAGGTCCTGCGCAGTTGACCTCGTCCAGCTCATTCTGCAAGCTCTGGGTGTTTCCAGAGATTGCTGGGACTGTACATTCCTTTCTGCTGAGGGAGCTCCCCGGCAAGCGTGGAGAGGAACCGGCCAGCTCCAGGAGGCTCTGTGGTGGGAAAGGAAAGGCAGCTCACGTTCACGGGGCAGCTAATGTGTCCCAGGTGTGGGGCAGGCGTCTCTCCTGTGCCACATTCTCCTTCTCGGCCAAGGAGGGGGGCGAGGGGCTGCAGGAGGGGGCAGGGGTGCCTCCCTCCTGGGTCTGTTGACCGATGACTTAGTTTGTGGAAGGGCCCAGCTCAGAGCCCAGGGCCGGTCAGTTTCACCAGGGCTCCCGTCACTGTCCCACGCCCTGTGGCCAGGGGCCGGCAGACCTGGGACTCGAACCTGTGCCCACAAGCCACACTGGCAAAGGACCATGCCGCTGCCTTTTGGAGTGGGGGCATTTCCCACACCGCTTCCAGCCTGATCCCCCGCCCAGAGACTCCCTGTGGTCCTGGGGCCTCGGTGGGGGGAGGGGGGGAGGCTACAGCCCCACCCACATCCCAGTGGGGAAGCTGAAGCCAAGTGCCCCTGAACCCCAGGCTCCCCTCCCTTCCCTATCCCTGCTGCTGCCAGAGGCCATGCGGGTGTCCTGTGGGCAGGCCGCCGCCACCGCCATGGAAGGCTGGCCAGCAGCCCTCGAGTTTCCACCAACTAATAATTTTTACAAACCTCTAGCCTCGTAAAAAAGTGCACAGTGGCCTGAACAACCTTGGCCAGGAGCCTTGTGGGAAAGCGGAAGGTACTGAGGCCAGGCAGAGGCGATCTCGGCCAAAGGCCACTTCCTGCCTCTCCTGGAGACCTTGCCTCAGGCTTCAGACCCGACCACGTCCCCTGTGGCCCTCAGGAGAAAGGCTGTCCTGCTAACGAGACCCACACAGGCCCTCAGCCCTGACCACCCTGCCCCCAACCAGCCCTGACATCCTCCTTCCCAGAGGTCTCTGCTTTCTGCAGCAAGCAGCCACCAGCTACCCTGTGCCCTCCTGCCAAGTGCAGGCCTTTGCATGTGCTGTCCCTTCTGCCCAGAATGCCCTTCCTGTCCCCCGCACCAGGGATGCGGGAGTAATGACACCTCCCATCCCAGAGGGGTTCTGGACGCCTGGATGTCACAGGCTGTGCCTGGGGAACCACAGAGAAGTGACATTTGATTTAAGTCTGCCTCGATGTCCTTTAAAGAAGGAGTAGGGGTGTCGAGATGGGAAGGAAGGCAGGGCAGCTTCTGCTGCATTGGGCTTGATCCAGAGAGCCATGGGGGACAGGCTGGGGACAGGTAGGGTTACTACTCGGAGCCCCCAGACCAGAGGCGAGGGTAGGGCGCAGAGGGATGGAGGATGGGTGGGTTGCAGGGGGATTGCAGAGGCTTTTTTGAGACTAGAGATGAGCTGGACAGGAAGAAGAGGGAGGCTGGTGATGACGGCTTTCTGGTTTGGTCCCTGGTTCCCGGGGAGAGGTGCTGAGTCACAAGGTGCTGGGTGTATGCTTCCGGCGGTGCTAGGTGGTGGAAGAGTCCACAAGGCCAGGGGGGCCCGGGTGCCAGGGGACCTGGGCGGCAGAGGGGGGTCTGAGAGCCACAGGCACGCAGGCGGGCTGAGAGGCCAGGACAGCGGTCGTGGGCGAGCGTGGCCACCCTCCGCCAGGAGGCAAGGCCACGGGCAAGAGCCTGGCCGGCGAACAATCTGGGAGAAGTCCCAAAGAGGCCGAAAGAGAAGCAGGGGGTCCCAAAGCCGGAGGAGGAGAGTCCTGCCGGGAGGAAATGATCTGCTGTCGGGGTGGGCGGCAGCATCAGGGGGTTGGAGCGGCTCCGTGATGAGGCAGTGGGGGGCCGCTGACGCCCCTGCCCCGTGACCTTGACGCTCAGGTGGGCGGAGGGTTCGCTCTAGCCCCTCCTCAGCCCTCCATCCCTGGCCAGGGAGGGTCCGTGAGTCCGCGGGCTCCCCGGGGCGCAGGGAGGCAGCGGGGGTGGACCGAGGGGGTGCCATGCCCCCCCACCGCAAAAGGACAGCGAGACCGCGGGCTCCCCGGGGTGCAGGGAGGCAGCGGGGGTGGACCGAGGGGGTGCCATGCCCCCCCCCCACGCAAAAGGACAGCGAGACCGCAGGCTCCCCGGGGTGCAGGGAGGCAGCGGGGGTGAACCGAGGGGGTGCCATGCCTCCCCCACTGCAAAAGGACAGCGAGACCACGGGCTCCCCGGGGCGTGGTCAGTTTCCCCGCACCTGCAGGGGGGGCTCAGGGCCCCCTCGGAGCTGCAGATGGAGCTCGGAGGCTCCCGCGCGGGGGAGCCCTCCCTGGAAGCCTGATTTATGGGCCTGCCCCTTGGCGCACACGGATCTGGCCCTTCTCTAAGTGCGTGTTCAATCAAATTAAAAGTGCTTGAGGTCAGAGGACTCATCAATTACCTGAGTCTCTTGGCAGCTGGCCCTGGGCTCGCCGCCCCAGAGAAGGCTGGGAGCTGCACCCTTCTCTCCCACCCACGGCCTGGCCCCCGGGGAGGGGGGGCGGGGGGCCCAGAGGCCTCGGTGGGACCACCTGCCCCTGGGGACTCCGCGTCGGGGGAAGCAGGACGGGAGGCCCCCGCCCCCCGAGTCTCGGTTGAAGGGTGTTCCGGTGCTTGGCTGTGAGCAGAGGGGCCTGTGCGGCCTGTGGGGACTTCCCGGGAGTCTTCCTGGGAGCAGCCTCGCGTCCCCTGACGGAGGAATGGGTACACAAGATGCCGTCTGTCCGGGCGATGGAGGATTTCCAGCCTTAAAACAGGAAGGGAATTCTGACACCTGCCGCAACAGGGACGAGCCTTGAGGACGTTACACTGAGGGACAGAAGCCAGACACGGAAAGACGAGGAGCGTCTGATTCCCCTTCTGAGGTCCCTGGAGGACTCACGTCTCTAGAGACAGAAAGTAGATGGGGGCGGGGGGGTGTTGGGCNAGGGCCGGGGGAGGGGCACGGGGGCTGCTGTTGAGGGGAGGCAGAGCTGTAGTTCCGGAAGATGGAAGGTTCTGGAGGTGGGCGGCAGGCGTGTGTTCGTGCCCCCGAGTGACACGCTTGTCAACGGTTACGTTGGTCAACGTTATAATATGTACGTATGTGTATTTTACCACAGTATAGGAAAAACGTTCAGATTTGTATCTCATTACGAGTTCATTAAATTGGTGTGGTTCCAAAGAAAACCACGTCACAGTCCAGAGTGTCCTTGGCATTCGTCAGCGGCCCGCACGTCCGTTTTCTTTGCTTCTTTCTCCCTGACCCTCTGTGCTCGCCCTTCAAGGCCCCCTCCTTAGGGAATGGCCTGAAAATCAAGCCCAGAGGCTGGCCTGGCCCGGCTTGGGGAGGCACTGCGGAAGGTGGGGGACTTGGTGACACCCTTCCGGCGGGAAAGCCCCAGTGAGGCTTCGGTCAGCTGCCCGCCCGGCCGGGGCTGGAGGCAGACGGACAATTGTGAGATGCACTAGAGTCGTGTGCTCCCTGGGCCCCGGTAATACCAGGTCGGAGACCTCCAACTGTCTCGCCGTGTGGCTGACACCAGCCTTTAGAGAGCATGCAGTTTGGGGAATGGAATTAATTTCCTAAAATTGAATGTCATGTCGAGGAGTCAGCTCGGGATCCCTTGTGGAGATGGAAGGAGAGGTGGCCGTTCGGTCTTGGCTCTGCCGACAGCCTGTTGCAGGCTGCCGCTCAAATCTCCAGTCCCGGGTGAAGCCAAGGGCGGTGGCTTCTCCGTAGGGCATCTAACGCACCTGCTTGAATGGGCAAAAGACATCGTTTTCGCGACAGCCCCGGCGCCGGAGAAGAGGGCATGGGATTTGCCACAAGGGCCTTGGAGGACTTGAAAATGACCCGGGGCCTTGGGAAACCGATATGAAAGCACAGAGTTAGAAAAGTGCGAGGACCGTTTGGTCAAGCTGTCCTCCTTCCAGACACGTGCTCCCAAGAAAACCACCCGAGAGAGGCAAAAAGGCATCGCTCCCTGCAGCAGGGGCTAGAGTCTGACAAGCCAGCATCACCCGCCCATCTAATGACGGGGGCGCAGCAAAACGGACAAGGAGCCAGAGGGAGGCCAAGTTCAAGGCTGTCCCAAGCGGTCCCCGTGCAGAAGGGAAAATCAGACGGGCGGGGCCCCAGACCCCGGGGATGATGCCGCCCACATGATATCTTCCTCCAGAGAACGCTACTGGGTTAGTCACACTGTAGTTAAGATATGTCAGGTGCTCTGCTCCAGAGCGAAAACTTCAGCGATCAGGCCTGTGTGTGTGTGTGCGTGAGTTCATGCTTTTCTTTTCTTTTCTTTTCTTTTTTTAAGCTGGAGAACAGGATCGTAATGGCACACAACAAGACAAAAAGGCAGCAAGCAGCCGTGGTGTGCTCTGACTGCACAGACAGAAAGCAGACAGCCAGGGCTGAGCCCAGGGAAGTGGAGGTGGCTGGGTGGGGGGTGGGGGCTCACGAAGTGCTTCTCCCTCTTGTCAAAATTGGCTGTCGTGCTTCATGCTCTTAGAACTTTGTCGTTTTTTTTTTTTAAGGTGAAAAATCAAGAAAGCTGCACTCAGTATGTATTTAGACTGGTGGGCTTGGCTCACACTTTCCACCCTTCCCAGGTGGCCTCTGATCCCTTTTGGGGCCTCCCCCGCCCCCCACCCGAGGCTGGAGGGGACAGATCCCTCCTGCCCCCCTCACCTCAGGCCACTGTCTTGTTGCCCCGTCAGGCATCTGGGGGAGGGAGGGGAGTGGCGGGGG
>LNAC01000192.1:1945669-1972261 GCA_002007465.1 Ailurus styani
GGGGAGTGGCGGGGGGGGGGCGGGCAGGGAACATCGGGGCAAACCCCTGAGGGCTGCTCTGGGGCGTAGGGCCCCCCCAGCTGGCTACACCTACCATTGATGTACCCCCCATGCCAATGACATCTGCCTCCCCTGCAGCTGCCCTCCCCAGGCCTGTAAGCTCCTTACCGAGAGGGGGGTCGGGGGCCCCCTTCCGGGCCTGAGGCCCCCCACCCCACCGGCAGGCAGCCACCTCCTCCTGGTCCTCCTTTTTCCCTGAAAGCCTTGGACTGGTCATCACTCTGGGGCCCCGGAGCACAGGGGGCTCAGGCAGGTGCCGTCTCTCAGGCCCTCCCTCCCGGATCTGACATTCCAGAACTTTTTAATTCGAAAAGAGATGGATTAGCCCCGAGGAGAAATGACCTCTGTGTGGGCCACTCCGGAAGGGCTGCCAAGGAGGGGGCAGCGGGGGAGAGAGAAGGCAGAGGCCCTCCTGTGTCCTTGGGGAGCCCGGGAGGAAACAGTGCTGAGTTCCCCGTGGGGGCCCCGACGTGCTGCGAGTGTGGTCTCAGGGGACCGTGTCCCCCCCGACCCCCCCAGGAGACCCAGGCAGAGTCGGCTGAGGCCCCAGAAGGTGGCAGACGCAGCTGTGGGCCTGAGGACGGCAAGGCCGGGAGGCGAGGTGGGGACATGGCCCCGTTCAGGACCTGTCCGTCACAGACACGACCGAGCATATTGTCAAACAGGAGGAATTAGGGGCCCTGTCAGGCAGGCGCCGGTCAGGTGGGGAGGTTTCCCCGCGGCCCTCCTGTGACCTGTGTGGCCGGCGCCCGTGGCTGCCAGCGTGGCCGGCTCCGGAGCCCCCCGGGAACCACGTCCTTGGCTCTGTGGGTCCCCCTGCAGCCCCGGACCCTGAGGACACCTGGACACGTCCGCCCCTCCCCCATCACACAACACTGTCACCTGGGCCTCTCTCTGTCCTTGCAGTCCTGGCTCTAGGAGGGGCCACGTCCTCTCCCGGGCGGACCCAACTTCCTCCCAGGGGCCCACCGAGCTGTCCTCCTCTCCAGTCTGCTCGGAGCCGGGACGGGCTGTCTAGATGCTCCCTCCGACCACGCCGCTGCCCCAGCAGCTCCGGGTACAGCGTGTGGCCGTGGTCCCCAGCCTCTCCCCCTGGACTTGCCTCCCCCCAACCCTCCGCCAGCCCCCTCCTGGCTATACCATCAGCACCTCAGGCTGTCTTTATGTTTAGGCCTTCACACCCCCAACCTCACCCTCCACTGCCTGGCTGCCTCTACCCCTCCTGAGGTCCAGCCCACCTGCCCTCTCCTCCGGGAAGCCCTCCCTGACCACCTCCCCTGTAGGACTTTGCATCCATGTAGGGACAAACTGTCTCCTTGTGACCCCAACCCCACCCCAGTCTCAATGGGCTCAGTTCAGAGCCATGGTCAGTGAAGGACAGAAAAGTCAACAGCTGTGAATAAATGAATGAGGAAAGGAGTGAATGTATAGATGTGGGGATAAGAGGGGTCTCTGCAGGCCGGAACTGGGAAAGGGCGCAGCCCACCAGGCTGTCCTCCCCACCCCGCTCACGATCACAGGGACTCTGTCTGATTCATTCCCCAGGGCCCGGCTTCCCAGCAAAATGCAGAACTGTGGTCTCCGGAGTTAGCGGCAAGGCCGGGCTCCGGCCGCGCTCTCTCTCCCTCTCCTGTGTCATCTCCGCATGACTTATGAGTCGTCTCAGCCCCTGGGGGCGGGGGGAGGGCTGAGGCCAGTGGCTGGTGGGCCCCCGTGGGAGGGAGACCCCGGCATTGCTTCCCCAAGGCCCCGAGGGCGCTCGGGGTGGGGACCGCGCCCCTGGGGTTGCGGACGCCGCCCCCCCCACCCTGTGTCTGCGGAACCCGTGAGTGCCTGAGCGGGCTTCACATTAGTATTCCCTGTACAGATGCTGGCAAAGAAATGACTCACACACCGGTTGACTAATTTGAAAGTAAGCTGTTTTTGCTGCAAGTGGAAAGGTTCAGTGAATCTTAAAAACTAAGCGATGGAGATTTTATTCGTTGTTCTAGACCTTTCCTCCTGCAGGGAGGGTGGCTCTGCCACCAAATATCTCTGGTCGGCTTCCCTGCAGCAGCCACGGCTGGGAGGCAGCGGGGACCGGGGCTAGCAGGACAGACCCCGCGGGGTGCATCTGCCACACAGAATGCCTGCTTGCGGGCTGGGACCGGGGCTAGCAGGACAGACCCTGTGGGGTGCATCTGCCACACAGAATGCCTGCTTGCGGGCTGGGACCAGAGCTGGGCTGCTGTTCTGCAGAGTCAGGCTGGGGCTCTGGCAAGCCCACCTGCCCTGCCACTCCTCCTGCGGGCCAGGGTACCGCCAAGAGGGGTGCATCTCTCCCACGCACGGGAGGCTTACGGTTATGAGGGGCTATTATCTGTCCACTTTACAGACAGGCGATGAAGAGGCACAGAGAGGTTGGTAATGCATCTGAGGTCACACAGCTGCTAAGGACAGAAGGTGGGATTACACACCTGGCCATTGGCGGCAGCTGGTTTTCCTAAACTAGGTCACACACACGCACAAACACACGCACGCACGTACGCGCACACACACACACACACACACACACACCCCATCCCTGCCCCGAGGTTAGAGAGGAGAATGAGGGCCAGAACTTTTACCCTGAGGGGATGACGTTTGCATTTGTCCTGGGGGCAAGGGGTCGTGGGGGGACACACTGCAGGAAGCAGGGAGGCCCCAGGGTGTGTGTATGTTGGGGGGTAGGTGGAGAGCAGCAGGTGCCCCAGGCTGGGTGGTGGCACAGAAGGGAGCATGAGGTCAAGTTCAGGATATGCCTCCAAGGTAGATCCAACAGGACTCTGACATTAAAAGGGAGGGAGTGAGGGGAAGGGCCATAAAGCAGACCCCCCAGAACCTGCAGTGAATACCGCACCCCTTCCGGACCTGGTCTCCCCGACCCCGCCGCTGCTCTCCATGGTCCACCCTCGTGGGCCCCCCACTCCCCTTCCCGGCTTCCCTCCTCGGCTGCGCTCTCCAGGCATATCGCCCGTGGGGGCGGGACAAGGGAAGGAAAGCCCCAGGGCTGGTCACAGGCCACCTGCCTGCCTGGGGCCAAGCTCCGAGGCCCCCCCTTGGGCAGCTGCTCGGGCCGAGGGGTACGCTGGAGCCCCTGGGAGACTTGACCTCAGGGAGAGAAGTCATGGAGCTGGTGGAGGCCAGAGGGGGCATCGCCTACCCCTGGGCCCTTCGGCCACTGCCCGTGATGCCCTGTGTTCACTGAGCGACGCTGGGGAAGCAGGTCTAGTCTCCGGGCCTCGGCCTGGTCTGCAGCCGCCTCACCTTCCTGGGACGCTCTTCCTCTCCAGCAGCAGAACGATGGGCAGAAAATTGAAAAACGGAGCCAAACGAGTGTATGACTTTCCTAGAGCCCCTCCTTCTCCGCCCAGACACAAGCCCGAGATAACGCTCCCCCAAATAGGTTTACCCAAGTCAACCCATTACAAGTGCGGACAAGCTTGGAGATAACAGAAGCCTGTGAGTTCTTAATATCCTGCCTGGCACGCGGAAGGAATAAATGAGGGACGGGGCAAGACAGCCCCGACTGCAAATACTCTGCCACGGCCCTCGGCCATCCATCAGCCCCGCGCGGCAGCCGGCGTCGCCGGCCCTGGGTGGGGACGTATGGTCACCATAGGGATGGAGTCAAAAGCATCCTTTCAAAAATAGATCTGCTTAAAATTCATTAACTTAGACAACTCCACCAGAAGAAACAATCAATTCCTTGAACTCTATCACCATGCTTCTCCCAGAGACTGCTTCCCCATGTCGGGTAAGCTAATAAAGACTGTTTGGGCCCCACGGAGGAGAGAGGCGAGAAGTCTAGCCTTGGCATCCTGCAGCTGGTGGGAACCCTATTACCTCCCCACATGCGTGTCTCTGGAGTGAGGCACCCATCAAGCCGGCCAGGGTCGGGGGCCCGCTCGGGCTGGGCCAAGAGTGCAGAGCAACCGAGAAATGGTCTCGCGCACCAGGAGCCACAGTTGAGCGGGGAGATGCGGGGACAGATGTCTGGGCTCACTCTCGGTGATCTCATCCTGCTCGGGGCTATAAATCCCTCTCCCTAGCTGGTGGGTCTGGAATTTAGAGCTGCAGCCGGGACCGCCCCACTGAACCCCGGACCCCACTATCCAGATGCTCTGGGGCATCTAATGGGTGTCCCGAACCCCCCACCAACCCCCGAGCACGGCCGGACCTGTCTCAGGTCCTTTCAGCTGCTCAGGCCAGAGACGGGGAGCCCTCTGGGATTCCTCTCTTCACCTCAACCCCACATCCAGCCCCACCTGGGGGCCTGTGGGACTTGCTGTCCAAGAGCAGCCAGACTCCAGCTGTGTTTCTGGGCCAGCGTGGGTGCTGGGCGGGGCTGGCCCGAGCTGTGCCCATAGTACCTGGATGACTGGAAACCCTACCTGTTCCATCCATGCCCCTCCCCCTAATCTCAACTGGACAGGGGAAATCCTATTCACATGTAAACCTCACCAACTCTCCTCTGCCCAAACCGTGCCACGGGCTCCTGGGTCACCTAAGACCTTATGAAGCCCTCCAAAGTCCCCGAGCCTCCCTGGCCTGGCCTCCTATTACTCTCTACTTCCCTCATTCACTGCAGCTACACTCCTGCCCCAGGGCCTTTGCACTTGCTAGCCTCCCGCATAGAGTTCTTCCCCCAGGGGGTCTATGGGTCTGTACTCAGAAGTAAGACTTCCCTCTTCACGTTGTCTGAAATCAGTGTTTCTTTCCCTTGGTGCTTTCCACTATCTGCTTGGCTCATGCATCGTGTTTGCCGTCCAATGGTCTGACCAGCAGAATTCATGAGTCACAGAGCTGACAGGCGCGTACTCCGGGGTCACTGCGAGTGCCGTGGGCCTCACCTGGGACACGACGGGTGCTCAGGAAGTGTGCAGCCCGTGCACAGATGAGTGAAACTTGCCTCTCCTTCCAGAAGGCTGCCCCCATCCCGTCCTTCAGGCTCTCATCACAGAGTCAAGTGCTCAGCTCCCTTTGGAAACTTCTGGTCGTGGCTTTTCTACTGGGGGACAAATCCTCTCCCCTCTGGCAAGCCAGATGCTGGCCCCCGTCTGACCCATCCTCGCCTGCTGCATCTGCCCCTCCCAATGGATGGTGCAGACACTGGCTCGCTCAGCCTCCCACTCTCTACACCCCGGCCACGTCAGCCCCTGCCCCAAGCTTCCCTTCTGGAACTTTCCATTCAACTCTTCTCTTTCCAACCACCGGTGCCTCTGGACATCCCCCGGCGGTCCCTGGGAAACCTCATCTCACCACTAAAACCTCTTTCTCTCCCCCACACCCTCCTAACCTGCTTCTTCAGCCCTAGCCCCTCCCCATGGCCCCGGTGGAAATCTGGGAGCCCCCGGTGCCTCCCCACCCACTTCCTATTCCTGCTTCCCTCTGCCCCTTCCCCTAGAATCTCCTGCACTGCTGCTTCTTTGCCCCTGTCCGTCCAGCCTGCAGACCCCACCGCGGGGCTGGGCACTGAGCTTGTGGGGTCCACGAGGGGGGCCTGCTGGAGACAGGAGCTGACACTTACGCTGTCGATGCATAAAGAGGAGCGGAAGTACCGTGCAGACTCAGGGCAGGCGCAGCAAACCTGGAAGCTTCCAGGCTGTGTGCCCTGTGCTCTCTGTTGATACGATTCCGTTCGATCCACTTAACAAACATTTACCCAGCGCATGACGCCAGCCGAGCGCGGGGCCAGACCCCCTGGGAGGTGCCCCTCTGTGGCTCCCTGCCTCACCCTCCTCCCTGCCGCTCCAGCCTGCTCCTCCACCCCTTCTGGAGGCTTCTCTGGAGATCCCCTCCGCCCTCGGTCTCTCGGGTTTTACGCCCTGCTGCTGCACCCCACTCCAGACGTGGGGGATGGAGGGCGGGGCTGGAGAGGCAGGCTTCCTCCGTACCTGCCCTGCTGGGGGCCGCTGCCTCGTCCCACCAAGGGGGCATTGCCTGGGGAAAATGCTTGCTCGGGGCCCAGGGCTGGGCGGTGGGGGAGGGGGGTCCCAGTGACCAGAACACGTGGGCCCCAGAGGGCAGCAGCAGTCACGGTAACCCCACCGTCGTGACTGCCTCCCACCCCGCACCGGGCTGGTGCTCTGACCGAGGCGAGGCCGGGAATGAGCGTGGCTCACAGCGGAGGGGCTAGAATTCAGGGCGAGGACTAGAGCATCACTTTGGACGGGTTCTGGGAGCTCCTGGAAGGAGCCCCCACGCGTCTTTGCAGCCCTCCCTCATGGGCTGCCTCCAAGTTGTAATAATAATAACACGAATCAACCCCGAGCTCATGCTTTCCTGCAGGCCGGACGCCCACCCAGGCCCGTTTGCAAGGGTCTCCCCAGAGCCTTCTTATCCCCATTTTACAGACAGGGAAATGGAGACACAGAGAGGTTTAGTGATCTGGGACCGTCACACTGCGAGTGCGTACCAGAGCGGGGTTCACACTCCAGGAGAAAGGGGTCCGCAGATGTCCACGGTGTTGACCAGTGAACCGACCGTGCTGACATCGTCCCCACAGGCCTCTGACAAGGGCGTGGGTGGCCAGAGCCGAGCCCTGGGCCCGTGGTGCTGGGCGGGGTGTGGCGGGCAGCTGGCTCTTCTTCCCAGCCTGACCCTGGGCCGGAGATGATGAGAAGTGAATTTCCTTAGCTTCCCGGGCTCGCACATTTATCTAACACGAACAAACACCTAAGCACGGGGGAGTCAGGGACAGTTGAGGCCTGGCCCCGTCCTCCCCAGGGTGGGTGCCGCCCGCCCCCCAGCCGGAAGGAAGATGTCTAGAAGCAGCGTGTGAGAAGCAGGTGGTGGGAGTCGCGCCCGTGGCCCCCACATTGAGGAGGAGCTGGGGGGCAGGCTGAGCCCCCTGCAGGAGACCCTCATGTCCGCTCTGTCTGCGAGATTCAGGGCTAAAACCACTGGGGTCGGGGAGCGCCGCCCAGACACCCCGAGGCCCAGACTCACCCGCCTCCCACTTGGTTTTCCTTCCTCTTGCCTTTCTCGCCACTTCTAATTTATCCGGCTGCTCTGGGGTCATTTCCTAAGCCCTCCTAAAGCCCTACAGGATGAAGTGGGGATAAAGAACCTGATGGTCGTCGGCCTCGGCTCAGGACCGTGGCCTGGCCCGCCGTCCCAGGCACCTGGGCCAGGAGGTGATTGGGGAAACTTGGAGCACTTAATTGTTTGGAGACTTGATTTTTTTTTTCATGCTGGCCCGGAGGCTGAAATTGTGTCCCCCACCCACACCTACCCTTTTCCGTCCCCCAAAGTTCTCTAGATCAAATGCACAAAAATCGTGCGTGGCGGAGAAGGTAAATTGCGGAGCGGGTACGCAGCCTTGAAAGGCTGGCCTCCACGCCAGCTGGCTGTGCGAGCCACTCGATGGCTCAGACGGCAAGTGTGTGTTCACCGTGGCTGCATTTCTGCCCTTTACTCTATAGCGTGTCCCTCACGTTCTCTCTGAAGAATAAAAACTTGACCCTGGGGCGCCTGGGTGGCTCAGTGGGTTAAAGCCTCTGCCTTCGGTTCAGGTCATGATCTCAGGGTCCTGGGATCGAGGCCCGCATCGGGCTCTCTGCTCAGCAGGGAGCCTGCTTCCTCCTCTCTCTCTCTGCCTGCTTGTGATCTGATCTCTCTCTGTGTGTCAAATGAATAAATAAAATCTTTAAAAAACAAAAACAAAAACAAAAAAAACAACTTGACCCTGAGTTAGAAAGCCAGGGGGTCCGTCCCGTCCCGTGAGGCCTCCCCGCCCCCCAACCCCCCTAGGTTACATCTGGAGAGCAGAGCAACTCCCATTCCTTTCCAGATTTCCCTAGAAGAGGAGGATCTGAAACTCCCACGTGGACGAAACCCGTCACCTGCCCACCCTTCCCGACAGAGGCTGCGATGTGGCTGTTGGTGGCTTCGGGGCATCAGGGCCACGATGTGGGTCCCGTCTGTGGACATTTCAGTGCCATCTACATTCCCTTAAAAAGCTCACACGGCTGAAAATCCCAGCCCTGTCAGTTTACCTCCAAGTATCTCTTGCATTGACGTGTCTGCATAGCCACAACCATAAACCCAACACCCAAAGACCGAAAAGAAGAGCCCAGATCACCAGCATCCTTTTGACCCAACATGAAGAACCTGGGCCAAGTCACGCCTGGGCTGCCGAGTTGAGTTAGTGGAATTAACAGAGGGACCATGTTTCAGTGCGGCCACCTGTTAGGGACACATTCTCGGCAAGCTCCCATCAGCTTCCGGGGGATGGACTCACCTTGAAGGCTGCGGTCTCGGACCCGCCCCGCCCAGTGCACCGGGAGCCTGGTGCTCTCTCTGTTCCCAGCAAAACCCTCCGGTGCTGTTCCTTGCCGACCAACGTGCATGACCGGCGTGCGAATGTCCCTGCTGGGGGCTGCTTTTTTGCAGCTTCTTGTTGGAGAAACCACCCAGGTTTTACCAAGTATTGGGTTCATGTGGTAAGGATAAAATCCACCTTTTAAACTGGAAATCCAAGAACGCCCTCCACTGTCAGGGGGCCGGGGCTAACTACGGGCTTGGTTGTGTTTGTGCCAGGGAGAAACAGACCCAGCAAGAGCCAGCAGGGAGCCAGCGCCTTCCAGGCACCGTGGGGACCGGGCTCACCGAGTTCCACGGACATCCCATCAGCAAGGGACCCTTTTTTTATTGCAGTGAAATTCACATAACAGAGAAGGAACGGACGGCACTCAGCATATTCACAATGTTGCACAACAGGACCTTGAACCTAGTTCCAAAACATTTTTATCACCACCAGAGGAGACCCCCCCTCACAGGAAGCAGGGGGCCCCGTTCCCCTCCCCCAGGCCCTGACAAACCACCAGGCTGCTTGCTGTCTCTACGGCTTTGCCTCTTCCAGACACTTCATACAATTGGAGTCATACAGGGTGAGGTCTTCGGTGCCCGGTTTCTTTGGCTCAGCGTGTTTTCAAGTTCCACCTGTGGCGCGGCTCGGGCCGGAGCCGGATGGGAGGCATGGCCCTCCCCGACACCCCGGGGCTCAGGGGCCGTGCCAAGCCCCAGTGTCTGGCGCAGCTGGAAGCCAGGGAGTCCACAGTTAGCTCTGGGGAAGGGACACCTGCCAGGAGGTGGGGGGGGGCGTCCTCTAAGCAAGTGGAGCAGGTGCTGCCCATTGGTAAAAAGGCCTGGCAAAGGTAGCAGGGACTGGGCACAACATGGTAAAAAGGGTTCCTTGTGCTCTAAGCAGATGGGCTTTTAATGATTACCCCCCATTCTTAATCGGGAAATATTAATGGGGAAAACAAGGCACCGAGTATGCAGCTTGCCCAAGGTCACACGGCTTGGGCTCAGTGGCAGAGCTGGGACCAGGCAGCTGGGAAGAAAGGGAAGGGGTTCCGGGGGGAGCCCCAAATCCAAAAGGCGGTGGGTCTCAAAACAACAAACCTGTTTTCCAGAAGCAAAGTGAGCTGTGGGGGCCCAGGCGTGTGACCAGGCCTGGCTCGTTGCTCGAGCAGCCGGTGCCCAGAGCTGTAGCTCCGGGTGTCACCCCACCGGAAGGCTGGGCGCCCCCATCCCACACAGGGGTCCAGCGGATCCAGTCGCTCCAACCTTCACTGAGGCACAGGACGGGGGAACATGAGGAAAGCGAGATGGCACCACTTTCTCTGTGTTGGTGACTCAGCCCCTCGGAAGGGCACATCCGCACGACCTTCCAGAAGGGCCGGGCCGGGCGCTGCCCACCCTCCTGTGGGCGGCCACGGAGGCCTCTCCTCCCCTGGGCTGCAGAAGTTCGGAGAAACAAGGATCCTGCAGAGGGCCTTGTCTGTCCCTGATGACCTGCTTTGTTCTTCTAATGGCTTTATTAAGGCAGAATGTATACACTAACCCATTACCCATTTTAAGTGTGAAATTCAACAGCGGCTTTAGTAAATTTGCAGGTTTGTACAGCCATCACCACGATCTACTTTTAGATTTCCACCCCTGAAAAGAAGCCTCTCCTAATCTGGCTTTTTTTTTTTTTTAAAGATTTTATTTATTTATTTGACACAGAGAGAGAGATCACAAGGAGGCAGAGAGGCAGGCAGAGAGACAGGGAGAGGAGGAAGCAGGCTCCCTGCTGAGCAGAGAGCCCGATGCGGGCCTCGATCCCAGGACGCTGAGATCATGACCTGAGCCGAAAGCAGAGGCTTTAACCCACTGAGCCACCCAGGCGCCCTAATCTGGCTTTTGTATCTTCACTGCAGGGGGCCTCCTCTCCCCACTCTGCAAATAAGGCCGGACCCCCACCAAGCACTTGATCCCCCCACCAGTCTGAGGCCTTTCCAAGAACACTGTCCACGAAACGGCCACGGCTGCCCAGTGGGGTCAGGTCTTGCTCTGATGGTCCACTCACAGCCTCGGAAGCAGAGACAGAGCACGGCCGAGTTCCCTGCTGTCGTGGGGTGAATGGTGGGGCTCCCCCAAAAGGCGCATCCACATCCTCACCCCCAAATCTGTGACTGTGACCCTTTCAGGGAAAAGGGTCTTCACGGATGTTGTTAAGGTAAGGATCCCGAGCTGAGATCATGCTGGATTCTTCCGTGGGGCCCAGAATCCAGTGGCACGTGTGGGAATAAAGGAAGACCAATCTGATGAGCAAAGCAGTGGCTGTTTGTTTGGAACTTGCTGGAACGGGGCGTCAGCCAGCCCTGCTGTCTTGGGTAGTGCCTCACGGGTGCACCCCGACCGAGCGTGGCCGGGGAAGCCGGAGGGCGCTCACCAGGAGTGGGGCCTATGCAATTATCAGGGGGCATAAGTGGCTTTGGCTGGTTGGCGCTAAATCGGAGGTGGACACACATGAGGGCAACGGTGAGCTCCCGATCGCGTCCTGGCCACTCGGAGCTGACTGCTGTAGAAGTCATGGTTCAGCTTCCCGGGTGGCCCCTGGGGGTGGCCTTCCGGGCTCCTGCAAATCCGGCTCTCGGCAGCCTGGCTCCCGGGGCCGGTCGCCCGAGAGAAAGGGCTGGTCTCCTGAGCAAGTTGCTGCAGGCTGTGGCTCAGGGTTCTGTTTCTACATGGGGTCTGGCCACTGTCCCTTTGGACAGTCGTTCTGTCGCAGGTGTCCTCGGGAGAGGCCAAGTGCGGAGGGAGGCAGAGAGGGAGGCGTACAGCCCCAAGCCAAGGACGCCGGAAACCCCCAGAAGAAGATGGAAAAGGCAGGAAGGGTCCTCCCCCGCAGCCTTTGGACAGAGCACGGCTCCGCGGACACTTTGATTTTTGAACTTCCGGCCTCCAGAAACATTGAAGAGTACATTTCTGTCGCTTCCAGCCCCCGAGTTTACGGCGGTTGGCTAAGGCAGCTGTGAGAGATGAGTGTGCTCCCCCCGGGGCTACACGGCCCGGGGTCTTTGCCGAAGTCCCGAGCGGGGGGCTCTCGACCATCCTGTCAAGGTGGCGTGGGCAGAGGTGGGGTGGGAGCAGCAGGAGGGCCTCAGAGAGAGACAGGCGACAAGGTGCTGGGCTGGTTTGAAGTCTTACCCATCTGTTTGTTCATTCCCTCAATATTTGCTCAGAACCCAAGATGGCTTTGATGGCTGGTGGGCCAAAGGTCTGAGTGTTGCACCAGACCGGGCTTGTCCTTCAGGCCCGACCTGGGCCCCATCGGAGCCCCGAACCGCCCGAGGCGATTGCCTTCAGCCTAGACACCTGCCAAAGCCCCTTCCAGGCCGTCTGCCCCGGAACTGCCGGACTACAGGCTTTCTTCAGAACGAATACCCTACGACAGGAGGTGCGATCGGGCTAGCCCACCAGTGACACTGTGGACAGCCTTGTTTTATTCTTCCCCATCTCCGTTCCAGAATGGCCTTAAAGTGGCTTATGGAGTGATACCCAAACATCAAGTTCATTTGAAGGAGGCTGGGACTTGGGGAGTCAGGGCAGAGGGATGGGAGCCAGCACCCAGAGGCCAGTGCAAAGGCCAGTGTAGACCCCCATGGGCAGGCCATGGGGCAGGGGCTAAGCTTCCTAGCAGCCAGAGGGAAGAGGGGTCACAGGCAGTGTGAGGAACCAGCAGAGCAAGGGCTTGGCTGTGCCTTGGAGCAGGTCCCCGGCCAGACAATGGGAGAGAGTCACAACACTGTTTGGGGCCAAACCCCTCAGGCCGACCCCTGCCTCTGCTGGGCTGGCTAGGTCTGGCCCGCAGGTTGGGGGGATGGTGTGGTTTTGTTTGTCACTGTCTTTTCCTTTGGGGAGCTCTCCCTGCCCATCAGGGTGGCCCACATTGCCTGCGAGGGTAAGGATGTGACCCAAGAGAGCCGTCAGAATCCAGCTAGGAGTTACTTTGCACTGGAGGAGAGGGGGGGACTTTCATGCTCTCGACCATATAAACGGGAGGGGGCAGCTCCATCTTCCAGGACACCCAGAGGTGGCCATGTCCTCCAAGAAGGAACAAGGCCAGGGCCCCAGGGTGGACAAGGTTGAGCAGAAAGGAAAGGCAGTTAGGTAAAGAGAGAGCCCCATTGACAACCCTCTTGCTCCTGGATCTAGCCATGCCTGACATCCTGACATCTTCTCCCAGACCTCTCAATGACGTGGGTCAACAAAGTCTTTACAAAGGGCTTTGCCCAAAATGTGAGGAACAACTTGGGCTCACAGCAGTGTCTACCATGGGAAGGATGGAGGTGGGGGGAAGGGTGTTCTGTGGTGACTGCTAATTCCCATTTCTCTCATCTGGGGCTTTCACGGCCTTTGGGGCCCGGCTGTGCTCCCTGAACTTGGGATCCAGTGTCCCTCACTGACCTCACCCCATGAGCAACGGGGCCGACACTGGCGGGCAGAGAAGTGGTGGGCCAGACCCTGTGCAGGTGGGTTTTGGGGAGATGTCTGTAGTAAGGTACCGATCCATGGAGATCGCAGTGTACTGAGTGAGGGTCCCCAGAGGGCATCCCCCCGCCCCCGTGAGAGGCCACTGATGTTCACTAGTACACGGATAAGACTAGGGTTTGTTTCTTTCTCCTTAGAAAATATTTTGTTTCTTTAGCAGGACCCAGACGGAGAAATAATCAAGATATTTTTAAGGCCTTAGTGTTTTGTTTTTAGCTCTCTGGGGTCCTTCCCCCGGGAACAGGTTTCTCAGTCCTGGTTCTGCTGACCTTTGGGACTAGGTCATCCTTGGTCACGGGTGCTGGGCTGGGCCTCACGGTGGCCTTTGTTCACTGGATGCCGGTAGCCTACTTCCCGCTCCCCGTTGGGGCGACCAAAAATGTCTCCAGGCATTGCTGAACGTCACCCGGAGGGGACAAAGTCGCTCGGCTTGAGCCCCATCTCCCAGGGCCTTCTGCATCCACGGTTCCCACAAGGAAGACACAACACGGCCGAAAGAGGGAGGAAAGAGGTGAATTTTTTTGGGTGGTGTTTTTTTTTTTATTGTAGTCAAATATACTAACATAGAATGCACCATTTTAACACTTGAAAAGAGCTCTCTTCCGTGCCACGAAATGCATCTACAGTGTGGGTGGTCATCTCCAGCAACCATTTCCAGAACTCTGTCATTGTCCCAAACAGAAGCTTCGGACCCGTACAAAAGTGCCCAGCCTCGGGCACCCCCTCCCCCGTCCCCCTTCTGCCTCTGTGGATCTGACCGCTCCAGGGACCCCATCCCAGAGGAAAGCGGCAGGCTTTGTCCTGGGCTGGCTTACTTCCCTCGGTGTCACGTCCCTGAGGCCCGTCGCCGTCCTAGCAGGGCTCAGCGTCTCCTTCGCGAGGCGGGATACCGACCCGCGGTGCAGCCCCACCGCGTGCTGTCCCATTCACCCGCGGATGGCCGTTCGGGCCGCCTCTGCCTCCGGGCTCCTGTGAACGACAGGGGTGTGCCGCTATTTTCAGGCCCGCCTTCCAACTCCTTGGGGTGCACCCCCAGACGCGGAATCGCTGGGACATATGGCATTTCTATGTTTAACTCCCGGAGGAGCTGCCGTACTGTTTAGAAGTCAATTCTCGACTTTTGCATTTCACAAGAGGCTTTTGAGGTTCAGAGGCAGAGGCAGAAGGAGAGTGGGGGCGGGGAGAAGGTGGGCGGAGCACGGACACAGGGAGTCTCTAAGGTATCACCAAGTCCCCAGCCTCGGGGATCGGGTGTGGCCGGGGACTCGGAACTGAGGGTTGGCCTTTGCCACCAGCGGGATGGGTCCTTGGTAGAGCTGAATTGGAGGCAAACAGAGTCCTTCTCGCCTGGCTGAGTGTGTGGCTTGAGATTTGTACCGTTACCCCGGGCCCCAAAGTTCTCGGCTGCAGAGCGGGACCGCGGTATTTTTAGCCTGGAAATATTGGCAGGATGGGAGTTGCCCAACACCTCCATGGACCATAAAATAATTTCCATCAGGCAGCCGTGGAGCACCTCGCTTGGGGCCCTGTGAGGGCCTGCGAGTCCTCCAAGATCAACACGGCCCCCAAGGCCCGCCAAGGCCCCGAACAAGGAGGGCTGCTGTCTAGGGCCAGACGGGCAGCCGTCAGAAGCCACGCACTGTTGCTCTGGAACAAGGCCCGCAGTCAGGCCCGTCCATCTGCAGGCCTCCTTCTCGGTGGTGGTCAGTGGCGGGACCAGGTGTGTGGGAGGGGTTGATAAAGGCCGTCTGTCCGTCCGATTGGGCCCATGCGATGCGGACTGTGGCTGGACTTCAGCGGCTCCCACGTCAGGGAGCTGGTCTCTGACAATCACGTCTCACCCCCTAAGGTGGAGTTGGGTAGTCTACACAGCTTTCTCAGAATGCTCGGGGGAGGAAGGCCGTGTGCGGCTCCCCCTTGCAGGGGAGGAATCCGGGCTCAGAGGGAGCACGGCCCCGTCGGCGGGGACCTCCGGCTGGCAGCCGCCCCCCGCTCCCAGCCCATCCCCTGCCCTCACCAGCGCCGCGCTGGGGCTTGGCGTCCTGTTGGCTCATTCCGGGCTTCATTCCTACCGGTGTCGCCGCGGCGCAAAGAGGCCGGGGCGCAGGGGTGGGCTGCGAGGGTGGGGAGGGGAGGGCGGCAGCTCCGGAAGACCCTGGGTGACACGACTTCTCGGGCAGGTGCCCCGTGAGGCTGAGCTGTCTCCCTGCCCCACCGCCACCCAACTCCAGGGCGACTTTGCGGGGGGGGGGGGAGGCTAACGGGACGAAGTGCCCCATAGCCGTGGGCCCCCCACTGACTGGCCCTTACCCCCTCTCAGCCGTTTTGTCCCTGGACACGGGGGACCTCCTGCCAGGCAGTGCAGCCCGCGATGCAGGTAAGGCCCATAGGATGCCTGGCACGAGGTACGGGTGCCCAGTAAGTGTCCCCTGGAGGTGGCGCCGGGCTCACCATCACCAAGGCCACGGGGGGAGGGCGGCTGGTGTGCGGTTGACACGGAGGGAGGCATCTGCGTGGGTCTTCCGGGGGAGAAAGACCCTGGCGATTCTCCAGAGCCAGACTCCTCCATGGGGAGAGGGCCCGAGGGTCACGGGTGGACACGGAACCCCCCGGAGAGCCGAGGGCAGCACCGCGGCTCCTGTCCCGCGGGGCGCCCCCTCTGCGAACCCTCTCCTGATGCCGCCCCCGCAGTTCCAAGGCTCAAAGGGAGCACGCGTGCCGGGCAGACGTCTTACCTGGAGCCCAGGCGTGAGAGGCCGGGGGCAGGTGGAGGCAGCGTCAGTCCTGACCTAGCCGAGCGGATTCAGCCCGCGTGGCCACTGACCCCGGCCCCAGCGCCGACCACCTGGGAGCGGACGCAGGAAGCCGAGGGCCGGCCGGGCGCTGTGACGCTGTGGTCGGTCTGGAAGGAGTTCACGGTCTGGGCCCGTGCCCACGGCGGGGCTTCCTCACCACCTCGAATGCACACCCTGGGTCGAGTCTGTTTAAAGGGGCCTGGCAGGGACCCCAGGGAGCCCGAGGGGCGCGCCAGCTCTGTCAGACAGCAGAGGAAGGGATGGGAACCTCTTTCCTCTTACACAACATGGGGACCATGGGAGCCACAGATTGGTGCCTGGTGGATGCCCCTGCCGAATTCGGGTCCTTCCTCCTTCCCAGGAAGTGGGAACAAACCCGTCCCGCTCCCTGGCGGGATGGCTGTGGGCGTCTGAGGAGCTACGAGGCTTTGCTGGTGCGAAAGGGCTAAGCAAAGCATGGAAGGTAGTTGGTCACTGAGAAAGTGTGTTTGAGAGGGACCAGGAGTAGGTGATGGAGAGAGCTGTGTGGGGACGTGGCAGAGGACGCTCAGCGGGGGAGGGGAGGGGGCTGTGCAAAGGCCCAGGGGTAGCAGCCTTCCTGCTGTCTGAGCTACAGTAAGGAGCCAGTGTGACTGGAGGGCAGAGAGGAAGGTGAGAAGGGCTGTCAGGAGACAGGGAAGAGGCGGACTATGCAGGACCCTGCTTCGTTCCCAGCAGGAGAGAAGCAGGGAGGCCGGCAAGATGTCATCGCTTTGATGCGGACGAGAGACTGGAGGCTCACGCCGGTGGTAGAGTGGAGAGGGGAAGACACCCCTGGATTCCGAGCACATTTTGAAAATCAAGCTCACATGACTTGCTGATAGCTTGGATATGGGGTGTGAGAGGAGGAGAGTGGTCAGCAGGCCTCCAAGGTCTCTGGCTGGAGCAGTGGGAGCACGAAGGTGACCGCCCGCCTTGTGGGCCCGTGAAGGTGACGAGGGGGCAATGGAGACACACGGTGGCCGGGCTGCTGAGCTGACCCCAGCTTCCCAGGAGATGTGGTTCCCATGGCTGGAGTTTACAAGCCCACCTACCCCCAAACCGAGAGGAACTGAGACTGGGGGCTGGGGGGACCAAGCCTTCAGAGTCCAAAACGAGGGAGGACAGGATCCACCTCTGGGCAGCCCCCAGGCAGCCAGCAGCCCGGATGCCCTGACGGCCTCACCTTCTAGAACCTGTGAAGCCTCAGGAGGTATCGTCACATACGAAACAGGGGCCAATGAAGCTCAAAGCGTCTCCTCTCTGTAAACGGGGCTGTGTGCACACACACACTCACACACACACTCACATTGGGGTCAGGCATATATTACTATCCACGAGGTCATGGGTGACTTGCATTTTCCTCTTTATACTTGTCTCTCTAAATTTTCTCAAATAAATACAAAGGACTTGGGGCAGCCCCCTCCCCCAAGCAGCCCTCCTTGGTTTCCCCTTGAAAGATTTCTATCATCTTAGACACAGAGATTCTACTTTGGAAAAACGATTGGAGGGGCGCCTGGGTGGCTCAGTCGGTGAAGCAGCTGCCCTCCACTCAGGTCGTGATCTCAGGATCTTGGGATCGAGCCCCAGGTCGGGCTCCTTGCTCCGCGGGGAGCCTGCTTCTCCCTCTCCCTCTGCCCCTGCTCATGCTCTCTCTCTCTCTCTTTCTCTCAAATAAATAAATAAATACAATCTTAAAAAAGAAAAGAAAAACGATGGGAAGGAATCCATCTGAAACAGGGGGCACTTCATCAGGACGGGACAGGACGGAGCCCTCCCGCGAATCAGCGGTGTCGCTCTCGCCCCGGGGCACCCCGAGCGAGAATCATCCCCGACCCGCTGCGACCACGGTTCCCCCACAGCCTCTGGATTCGGTAGCCGTGGATACCAGGTCTCTGTTCCATTGATAAAAACAGAGGGGAATATTTCTGCACGAGAACTGATGAGGAGCAAGGTCACAGATGACGTCACATCCCTGGCATGCAAAGCAAAACCCAAGGAAAATGAGCAGAAAAAAAGACTGGAAGGAAATGCCCCGTGGAGGTTGTCCGTGTAGAGAAATTGCGGACCACTTGCTTTTTTCCTCTCAATTTTCAGACTTTCTCCGAATTGTCGTTAAACAGCACGCATCGCCTTGAGAAAGGAAAAGAGACCAGTCGCTCCTCCTTCTACACATCCCGCCCAGCCCGCAAAGCCCACCGACACGAGCCTCCGGGCAGATGCCCCCGCCCCGCCCCCTCCTGCTCCAGGTGCCCTGTCTGGTCCATGCTGGTGTCCAGCGGGAGAAAGCAAGCGTCTGGATTCGTCCTTCCCGTCCCCCGGGACCCTCAGGCCAGAGGGGCACCAGAAGAACCAGAGGCGATGCCCGCCCTCCACGCTGCCCCCGGGGGCACCAAGGGCACACCAGGCAGGCCCTGGGATGCGGCAGTGGAAAGCCGCCGGCTGGGCCCAGGCTCGGCCCCCTTCTCTGCGCTCACCTGGTCACCTGGTCCAGAGCCTCCCGGAGGTGCGAGCGGGCGTCAGTTCCAGGCCAAGGCCTCTGGGTGTCTCCACCTGCCCTAGGCTCGGTGACTGCCCCTGTCCTGCCTCCTACCCCTCCCAGCTGGCTCCTCCCCAGAACCGGAATGTCTGTCGGCCCTGCTGGCGGCTGCTGAGGACCTGAGAGCCACGGGGCTGGGGCTGGGGAGGCCTGCAAAAGTTTCTGTCCTCGTTCTAGTTAGGGTGGCCCGGGAGGGGCTTAAGATGACCTCGTGAACCCCAAATCCCCGCATGCTGGGAACAGAACTAGGTGAGAAATATGCTCACTTTGGTGCAGAGAAGGTCAACGATATGGGGCGTGTGTCCCCTGGGGGGCTGGATGAAGGGGGGAGGCCCTGAACACGTTGGAGGTGGGCAGGGCGGAGCCCAGGCCAGAGTGGGGAGACCAGGCAGCAGGGTCTTCTGTCCCTCCTTCCCCCTCCCTCCCCGTCCCACAGGACCCAGGGGCCTCTGAGTTGTCCTCTGCTCTCCGCCCTCCCACACATCCTGGTCCATCTGAGATCCGCCCGGGTGCCCCTCCCGTGCGCCCCTCCAGCCAGGGTGGCCGGACCTTAGGCCGTCCTGATACCAGGGGAGCAGTTTGGCCGGGCTCTGCAGCCGCGTGATGGGAAGTGTTATGGACCAGGCCCTGCAGTCTGGGTTTTGTCTAACGCAGCTGTCTGTGCTTGCTCCCAAGAGGGGTGAGAACATCCAGCCACCTGGCCGAGCTTTGCTGGGAACGGACGTCAGGAGCGGTGACTGGAAGGCAGTGGGCTGCCGTGGGGGCCTGGCAGGGGGAGCACAGCTCCACGGGGCCCTGGGCTGCCTTCCCGCGGACCCCATGATTGCAGAGACGAAGACCTCTGTTGTCACCGTCCCCTCTCTGCAGCCGTGGGGTCACCACAGCCGGGGCTGCCAAGCCCCGGGCTGCAGCCCCCCCCCCGCCCCGCCCCGGCCTGGAGGTCTGCAAGGCCCATGGGAGCTGCCCCTCGCGGGGAGGGGCTGGGGACGGGCCGCCGGGAGGAGAGAATCCAATGTACTGTCATCTTAATGCCCGCGCAATGAGGTGTGAAATTCTGTGTTTCCCAAATTTGTTATCAGCCACGCTCCGTGTCCTCCCGCGCGGGCTGCATTGAGAAAATTCGGGAGAAGCGGTGTTCTTCCCGTGACATGAGTTATGACACGCTTGTGGTTCCGTGGCTGGGAGAACTCGATCAGGGGGATTTATCACTCCGGAGAGAGCCTTCAACAGGCTTCATTAGGCTGAAAACGATAATGAATCTCTTCCCCTCACCTGTTTGCATTAATAACGGTCCCCTCTTATCTTTTGGCCACACGTCCCATGCTTTCCTGAGACACAGGCGAGGAGCACGGGGTGCCGGGCGCCCAGCCCCGCGCCCACCTGGCTCCGAACCCGCCTCCTCCGCGTCGGCGCCGGCAGGGGGCGCCCCGGGCCCGCCCAGAGCGGTGGCGGCGGGCGGGGCAGCTGTCCTGCCCTTCAGGGGACGAGGGGGCCGGGGCAGGGGCCAGCTCGTCGTGGAGGGAGGAGAGTCGAGCCTTCTGGAAACTTCCAGGCCTTTACCTCCTCCTGGATTCCTCCAGCCACGCTTGAACCTCAGCCAAACGCAGGCCTTCCCCCGCCGGCCGGATTTTTTCCCCTTTCTCAGAGGGGAAGCAGGGCTGTGGGCGTGAGCGGGAGGAGGGGCGTGAGAGGGGCCGGGGGGCAGAAATGGCCTCCGTTTCTGCTCTGGGCTGCTGGCGGCAGCCCCTCTTCCGGGTCCCAGGCCCGGGCCCCCTCTGCTCTCCTCGCCTCCCCTCGGGGCCCAGTGGGGGCCTCGTGGCCGTGCCCGCTGACCCTACTCCCGCAGTGGTCGCTGGAACTTGTTAAGGCTCTGAGCTTGTTCTTCCCCTTCTCAGGGCCGGTCCGAGGCTACCCCCGACACTGCCCAGCAGCCTGGCATTCGGACCCTGACCGGGCAGCCCCTCCGACCTTCAGCCCCAGGGACAGCTGCTCCCCTCCCTCCGCCGGGTCTCTGACAAGGCTCCCAAAATAGCCAGGCACGTTGGCGCCCTGGCCGTCCCTGGCCCGAGCTTGTCGCGCTGCTGCGAAGGCCTCCCCCTCCCCTGCATTTGGCAAACTCAGCTGTACCCTTCAAGGGCCATCCCCAAGGTCACCTCCGATGGGAAGCCTTCCAAAGAAAAGCTCTCAGGCCTTGCCTGGGCCACCTTGGCGCTCTGGCAGATCGGCTAGTGGGAGAGGGCTTCCCGTCCAGCTCAGGGCCATGCCGTGCTGGGGGCTTTAGGTCAGCCAGGCCCTCCTGGCCCTCCTCCTCTGGCCCAAGTGGACTTTGAGCTTGGTCCTGGTGTCATTTGCACCTTGCAGGGCAGGACTCTGAGGCTCAGAGGGGAGTAGCAGCCTGCCCAGCCCCACGGTCTGTTGGTCTATCTGGGTACAACACCCTCCGTTTCTGGAATCCCAGCTTCCTCCAGCAATGGGAGCTCACTTCCATGGGCCACGCTGAGGGCAGACTTGCCTGGCTGGAATCAGGACAAGGGGTCCCAGTTCAGCCACCGGAGGCCCCTGGGAGAAGGTCCAGACTTGGCCCCCCGTTTCCGCTTTGCTGGTGAACGTGCACCGCCCCCCCCATCCTTGGAGGCCCATGGATAAAGGGACAGCCTGGCCTTTGTGTTTCATCTGGCGCAGACCAACCCTTGCAGGATGGGCTTGGGTTTTGCCAAGTGACGGGCTGGAGGAGGGGTCCTCAGACGGAGGGAACAGCACAAACAGCACAGGTCCCTGGCGGTGGGACCTCGCGGGCGTGTGGGAGACAGAGAGCGGCCAGTGGTCATCACAGCGACGGCATCAGGACAGGAAGGCTGGCTGGTCCTGGGAGGGATCTGGGAGGGGAGCGGGGCCCTCACTGCCAGCCTGGGTTGCCTTGGGCCGACGGGGAGGGCTAGAGGTGCGACAAAGGGGCCAGAACACGGGTGCAGGAGGGGAGTGCATGCCGGGGTCCCGATGGTCTTTGGGGGGGTGGCGGCATAGGCCTCGGCTGCGGGGACAGGGACGGGCCAGCCTGCTCTGGTTCAGAAGGCACATCTGCCCCTGCCTGCTCCCCGCCAGCCACAGGCTCCTGGTGGCCTGTCCCCCGCCCGTGGCCCCCTGTCCCCCGAGGCGCAGGGACCCCAGGAAGGGCCGCCACAGCCTCTGGGGCTGCCGTGCTGGGGCCCTCTCCTCAGTCGCTGCGCTGTCATGGTCCTCAGACTTGCTAGTGAGTTGGTAACCGTGCACCCGAGCCCTGTGTGCCCGTCTCGACGACACGGTGTGCTTTGCAGCGCTCAGTTCCGCAGCTGTCCCCGCTCGGCTCGGCTCGGGGAAGGAAACCAGCAGCCTCCCTTCTCTCGAGGAAGAGTCACCGCAGATGTTTTTACAAAGTCGGGGCCAGGGAACATATGAATAAATGCCACGATTCATGTTTGCAAACCCCTCCCTGCCAGCTTCTGTCTTGACAAGCAAGGGGGGCTGGGGAGGCGGCGGGCAGATGTGGAACCTGGGAACGTGGCCAAGCGCTTTGTTCAAGACCGTGTTCCCGATCGCGGGCAGATCGAAGCGGTGTGCGGAACCGGGGACGCTCCACGACCATCAGGGGCTCCAGGGTGCCCCCAGGCTGTCCCACGGGCCAGTCATAGCCTGGCCTCCCCCAGCAGGTGGCCTGGCTCTGGGGGGGGGCACTAGCGGGGAAGTTCCCCCAGCCTTGGGAGAGACTCAATTACCCCAAAGGTCAGGGGGCACATTCCTCATTATTGTAATAACAGCAATTAGTGGGAGTGCTGATCACCAAGTCCTGGCTTCCAGACTCTGCCTCCCAACTCAGCCCCACAGCCTTGCCGGAGCCCGAGAGGGAACGCTCAGAGCAGGGACCCTTAGCCCCATCTCACAGATGTGGACACTGAGGTCCAGGGGGTTCCAGACATGCGTTTGAAAGGCACCAGCTGGGCCGTGGTGGGTGGGACGGGGTGCCAGCCTCCTTTCTGCTAACTGGGGAAGTAAAGCTTGGTGTGGGCATCTGTCTGGGGTGGGGGCATCAGTTTCTGGGTTAGGGGCGTCCCCGAGGTCACGTATGGAGAGTGATCACCTCCTCTGTTTTCCTGAAAAACCAGTGCTGCCTGAGGAGAACGGACTGCCTCACCTCTTCTGTGGGGGGGGGTCCCCTGACATTTATTGAGCACCTACATTTTGCCTCTGTGGCACAGACTACAGTTTACAGGAGCTCCTCGCCCCACAAACTCCCACAGAGGGGAGGAGGACTTTTGTCTTCAGGGAGCACTCCCAGTGACCGGGGAACCTCCTGTCTCTGAGCAGGACGAGGAGCAGCAAAGGGCCAGGGGCTCTGAGACCAGGAGGCCCAGAAGAGACTGTTTGGAGCCTGGGGGTTTGGGCTGAGGCTTGAAGCCATTAGAGGGAGGGGGGAGAGCAGGTGAAGGAAGGACTCCTTCCTGTGTTCTGGGGAGCAGAGCGGCACGGACAGGTCCATCGAGGTGTGCATGGGGCCACCGAGAGGAAAGCGCGGGCTTCAGGGCAGAGAGAGAACTTGCTGGTTTCCCCCAGGGCTTCCGACAAATGGCTGCAGTGCTCCCTCCAGCGAAGGGTCTCACGGGACCAGGAGAGAGAAGACAGAGCGAGGGACGTGTGGCCGTTAGGAGCCGAGCCCTTGTAGGAAGCGGAGTGCCCAGAAAAGAGAGCAGTGAAGAGCGTGTCTGGGAGGGGGCTGCCTGGAGGAGGTGACAGGGTCTGAGCTGGGGTGAGGCTACTGGGAGGTGTTTGTGCAATGGGCCTCCTCCGGCAGCCCCTCCAGGTATCGTGGACTTCCTGGCCAGTCCCGGGCCCAGAAGCCTTGTAGGCCTGCATTTGCGGAGGCGGCCCGGCAGGAAAGCGCCCTCCTTGGGCTGGGACCAGCCACAGAGGCTTCTCTCTGCAGCCTCAGAGCCATGTTTTAATTAGGCAAGTTCTCAAATCATTGTTTACTGCTCCCCACACACGGGGGATTTATTAAAAGCTGGGCCGAGTTAAAAATACCAGGACAGAGATGTGCAGGCCGAGGGAGCCGCGGAGACAGGCGCCCCGACGGTGCGGAAGCCCGAGCAGCTCTCTTGGGGGAACCCCTGCCCACGGCCTGTCCGCTGCCCAGCTGGAGGGCGTCGCCCAGCAGGACGGCCCACCTGCAGCCACACCAGCCCCCTCCCCCTACACCTGTGCCGAGTGCCAAGGGCGAGACCAGACCCACGACTCGGTCTGGGCAAAGGCGTGGGCAGGGACGAGGTGCAGCCCCTCCGGCCACCGTACCTCCAGGAGCTTGCAGCCCGTGGGGAGCTGGCGTGGTGCTGGACATAAGCAACTGAGTAGCCCCCAGCCTCGGCAGCAGCCCTTGGGGCGAGGAGAGGGGCAGGTGTTCCTGGAAGGAAGGGCTCCTGGAGAAGGTGACTGAGCGGGGAATGGGCTTGCGGGGTCGGCACGGGGTGGACATCTTGAACGAAGCCCAGCCTGAGCCAGAGCACCGAGGTCAGAAAGCATGAGAGGTCAGGCGGGTCCTGCTCGTGGACAGATGTTGGAGGCCAGGATGAAGCACTGGCCCTCACGAGACAGGCACGGGGGCAGGACAGGAGTGGGGAGGCCCCCTGTGAGACCCTGAGTGCCCTCCCCAGGAAAGCGCTCTGTCTTGCCCAGGGCCTCCCAGAAGGTTCCAGAGTCAACAGGTCCTTGGACGGGGTCACCGAGCCCAAAGCCAGCTCCCCTGCCTTCCTCAGAGGAAGTGAAGAGGAGGAAGGATACCGTGACTCTTTCTGGGGACCCTAGGTGGCCGACTCCTGGCTGACACTGCACCGTCACCCTTGTCACAAGACGAGCATTAATACCTCCAAGTATGGGCAGCGCGCCGCAGACAGTCCTGGTCACCAGACCTCAGTCTGCCCACGTGATGAGAGACAGAGCTTTCCGTTCAGACACATGGTGCCATCCCTCCGTCCACCTATCTGTTCATCCATCCCATGCACCCCTCCACCTAACCCGTCCGGCCGTCAATCCTGCCATCACGTACTCACTCAACAAACATTCTCCGGGCCCCTACCATGTGGCCAGGGCACAGAGGAGAATCAGACGGGCGCTGTGGCCCCCAGAGCCTTCTCCCTCCACCTCCCGCTGTGTGAAGCGGCTCACTGGTGTCTAAAGCAGAACGTGACAAATGCTGGGTCCTGAGGAGTAAATAAAATCAATATAAAAACACTTTGAAAGTTAAAAGCTCAATGAGCGCACGTGCTCTGCCCACAGGGACCGTTGTCATGTGCTCTCTGGGGCCCGGGCTGCAAGGGCGCTTTCTCGGCCTGGAGTCAGGTGTAAGGGCACCGGGAGGGGAGTTGCAGGCCCCCTACGATGCCCCAGACGGCTGCTGGGTGCCGTGATTCAATTTCAGCCCGTCTCCCGTGAGTGGAGGTGTCGGTTCGAATCCTCGTCTCCCCACCAGACCAGGAACCCACAGAGGAGAGAGACCGTGTTCTCCTTATTCAATTAATCAATTATGCCCTTGCTCTGCATCTTCAGCCTCCCGGCTTGTAAACACCCTCCAGTCTCTGGCGTCTTTAACTGCAGACACGCGCACACACACGCACACACACACACACACACACACACCCTGTTTTGCAAAATGCGTACCTTTCCCCTCTCTCCCTCCCCGTTCACAGCCACGGTGTCTCCCCTCCCGTGCCTCCACAGCCTCGGCAGCCTCCCCCGCTGCCCCAGAGACGTGCACCTGACCCCCGCCCCCAAACCCCACATGGCTTACTTCTCAACCTCGGTCTTCCCTGGTGTCCCCGCAGCCCTGGGGACCAGTGGCCAGTTGCTTCTTCATGTCTTTTTCTCCCTTGGTGTCTGAGATGCCTCTCCGTTTTTGTAAGGTTGGGGGATTTGAGGGTGTTTCTAGGGGTCAAGGAAGGGGCTGTGCGGTGAAGGGTGCCGGACATTTGGAGCTGGGAGGGGTGACGGGAGCTCCTGGTCTCTGGGCCCCTCCCGTCTTCTGGTAGCTTCTGTGTCCTTTGTGAGCACCCCTCCTTACTCACCCCTTAAAGGCTGCTGAGCCGTGCGGCAGGGTTTCCCTCCCATTGAATCTCTTGATTCCCCTTCTCCGTGGGTCTTCCCCCGTCTCCCCTGCCCCAGCTCCCTCTGCAGCCCACGCCGCCTGCTCCCATCCCCTCGCCCCTCTCCCACCTGGTCTGTGGATCCTGCACCCGTCCAGGCCCCTGGGGCCACCGGCCCTGACCCAGGCCGCTGGTTGTGTGCACAGCCCAGGAAAGTCAAGTGGGGAAACTGAGGACTGGGAGGGGATCACCCAGGGTCCTACCCAAATCCTGACACCCGTTACCCCGCCCGCAGCGAGGATCCTGCAAACGTGGGGCTCCCGCAGACGTCCCGGCCCGCCGGCCGAGTGTGGGGCTCGGGTCCTGCAGAGGCTGGGGTGCTCCCTGCAATCACGGCCTGGGAGGGTCGTTCAGCGGGGCACTGCTCCCAGGTCAGCAGAGCGCCCCGGCCAGGAGACCCAGCTTCACGGCTCTGCCCTGAAGAGGCTCTCCAGCCTCGGTCTCCCTGACCCAGATGGAGGTGGCTGGGTTCAGGGACGCTCTGGGATGCATGGGCTCCTCTTCTGCTGTCCTCCCGGCCCTGCTCTGTGCCCCCGGATGCCCCCCCGAGCAGCTCCAGCGGCTGGCTCTGTGCCCTCGGCTCCCAGCACGCTGAGCGGTCAGGAGGGGCCGCCGTGGACTGCAATGGCCTCAGCCCCCGCCTCCTCCACCAGCAACCCTGGCTTCCAATTCAGGTGGCGGCCCCCAGGGTGACCGCCTGCTGCTACCCCTCCCGCTTCCTCACGCCCTGCCCACATCTCCCTAAATAGCCCTTATTAAACCCTCCCCGAATCAGCCACCTTGTGCGCGCCATCTGTTTCCTGCTGGGACCCTGCCTGAATCCCGCGGGGCTCCCCGGGCTTAGAGTCGGGTTCGCGGTCTCCTCGTTAACGCGAGCTGTCGAGCAGGCCGGGGGCTGGGCACAGATCCCCAGGACCAGACGTGTGGGGTCAAGGGGCAGCAGGGCCTCGAGCAGGTGGGTCTGAGGACCGTGGTTAAGGAACCCGAGCTGCCTTTTCGGCTCGCACGGTGTCTGCCCTGCGGCCTCAGCAGCATCCCCGGTTCAGAGGTGCGGCCGGACCAGGCCCAGAGCTGCTATGAAGGGCCAGGCTGGGCAGAGCCTCACTTCCAGGCTGGTGTCGGTTCCCCAGCCTCCCCCTGCACCCCCTCCCCCCGCACCCCGTCCCCC
>LNAC01000192.1:1988563-2001328 GCA_002007465.1 Ailurus styani
CCGGCCCCTGGCACCGCGGTCCTAGCCCAGCCCCCGAGGGCCCTTTACCGTGTCCCCCCTGTTGTGTTGCAGTTCCCCGTGCCAGCACGGAGGCACCTGCGTGGATGACGAGGGCCGGGCCTCCCATGCCTCCTGCCTGTGCCCCCCTGGCTTCTCAGGCAATTTCTGCGAGATCGTGGCCAACAGCTGCACGCCCAACCCCTGCGACAACCAGGGCATCTGCACCGACATCGGGGGCGACTTCCGCTGCCGATGCCCCGCCGGCTTCGTGGACAAGACCTGCAGCCGCCCCGTGGGCACCTGCGCGTCCGACCCGTGCCTCAACGGGGGCACCTGCCTGCGGCACACCCAGGTGAGGTACGAGTGTCTGTGCAAGGCCGAGTTCACGGGCCCCCTCTGTGGCCGGAAGCGCGCCCCGAGCCCCCAGCAGGTCACCCGTCTGCCCAGCGGGCACGGGCTCACCTACCGCCTGACCCCCGGGGTGCACGAGCTGCCGGTGCCCCAGCCCGAGCACCGCATCCTCAAGGTGTCCATGAAGGAGCTCAACAAGAGCACTCCCCTCCTCTCCGAGGGCCAGGCCATCTGCTTCACCGTCCTGGGCGTGCTGACCAGTCTGGTGGTGCTGGGCACCATGGGCATCGTCTTCCTCAACAAGTGCGAGGCCTGGGTGTCCAGCCTGCGCTACAGCCGGATGCTGCGGCAGAAGAAGAACCTGCTGCTGCATTACAACAGCGGCGAGGACCTGGCGGTCAACATCATCTTCCCCGAGAAGATCGACATGGCCACCTTCGGCAAGGAGGCCAGCGAAGACGACATCTAAGCGGCGTCCCCGCCGGCCCCTCTCTGTTCTCGGGGTCCCGCAGAGCTCACTGTATGCGGTCTGTTCTCCTCTTTGTGGTGGAATTTGCTCTATCTTGTGTCGAGTCTGGTGAACGCTATGCTTGCCTTCCCTACCTTTGTGTTGCTCTGTGACAAATGCCGTGCGCCCAGAGCGTCCTCTTTCTCTCTCTTAATGCATGATCGAAAAATAATAAGAAGAATCTCATCTTTAAACGAGTAAAAGAAATAAGTATGTTATTCTAAACTTTAACGTAAAATCAAAAAGACCAAAAAAAAACAAGGCAACAGAACCGGGACTTGGTGCCGACATCCCTCCCCGAAGGGGTCTCGGCCACGGTCCTCGTGAAACCGTTACGAGTGCTGTGCGTGACCGCCCACTGTGACAAAGGCGAAAAATCTCTTTCGTTCGTTAGTCCTCACACGCCACGTCCAACGTGCACTCACATCAAGTTCAACACCGCAACCTTTAGATCTTTCCGATTGAGTTGAGATTTTGCGGAGTGCAGCGGCCGTGTGTCAGGCAGAGAGAGAGCCCCGGGTCGGCTGCTGGGGGGGGGGGCCGGGACCTCGTCCCAGCCCTGCCACGAACTCGCTGTGTGATCCTTGGCGAGCCCCCCGTCCCCACCCCGGGCCCACCTCTTCCCACCCCCCCTCCCTCGAGGGAGGGGCAGGAACGCAGTGACCATCCAAGTTCTCTCTGGCTCTAAAACTCTGAACGAGGAACGAAGGCGTATGAACCAAAACAGTTCCTGACCCTAAAAAATTAGGATCTGATGAAGACAGAGTCTCATCCTGGGACCCACAGGTTTCGGCCTATCCTGGAGGCACACTTGACGTATTGAGATTGATACTTGCTGCATTTCTCAAAGTGGGGAGCCTCCTGGCTCGCTTTCGGTCTGGAAGCCATCGGCCCCCTTTGAGTCACAAAGTGCAGTCTGGCGTTGCCACTTGGGCAGCCCCCAGCCACCCCCAAACCCCCAGCACTTTACCTGCCTCCTGCCCTGTAGGTTAGAGATGTCCCTTGAAATTTAAATGCCCCTTGAACCACAAGTGCCCCCTGGCGTGATCTGCGCAGCAACACAGCCCTCACCAAGGTTTGCACGGGGTTTAGTGGGAAATTGTCGCTCGTGGGGCGTCTCCTGGTTCTGTGGCCCCAGGTCCCAGACCTTGGTCTACACAGCTGTGGATTTAATTTGTGTTGCTGAGTTAATAACCCTCAGATCCTGAAAGACCTAGCCAGCTTCTGAATTATAAATTTGACTTTTTTTTTAAAGAAGAGCATCTATCTTTTTTGCAAAAATAGAAAGAAATGGGACAGAGCTCTGTTTAGCTTTCCAACTCTTTGGGGCTGGGCAGCTAAACAGCCCTTGGGTACCAGTGAGAAATATTTTGCTTCTTAAATTATTTGGATAGAAAGCTATACTCTTAGCTTTATTGAGTATTACCTGCCATGTTTACCTTGCTCCAAGTGTTTATTTCCAAATCATCATCACCATTTCCTGGTCATTCGAGTCATCCACACACACAGACACACACACACAGACACACACACACACACACACACACACACACACACACGGACATGCGTCACCGTCACTGTCCAACCATTGACCTCATCACCTTCAGGCACCCACCGTTGCCCCGTCCCTCGTCGTCCTGAGTCAAAGCACGACCGCCATCTCCTCCAGCTCTCCGCGCCCCACCCAAGCCCCTGTCCCCATCGCTCCCAGGCCCTGAGCCCCTCCCACCCCTGCCCCCTTGTTCCTAGTCCTCTGCAGGCAGAGGCCTGTCACCCTCGAACCCTCCCGCCCCCACAGCGCTCGACCAAGTCCCTTCCTCACCCGCCTGCCGCCGGGCAGTTTACCCTCAATCCCAAGACCCTGTCACCTTCGCCCGCCACCGCCTCCCACCCCAAGCTCCCACGCCCCTCCCCTTCCTGCCCTCACGCCCCGCTATCCTACCCTGGACTCGGAGAGCGCCTGCCCCACGTCCCTTCTCCTCCAGTCGTCATCTCATCTCGAGTTCGTTTTGAGAAATAAAAATTTAAAAAAGACAAAAAAAAAGAACTGTTGGCATGGCCAGGCGGGTGTCTGGCACCCCGCCCGGCCTCTCTCGCGTGAGACCTTGACCGAGTCTGCTAACTGTTCTGATCCAGTTTCCCCAAACACGAAATTCTGAGATTGGCCCAAGTGATTCGATTCTCTGTTCCACTCTTTCCATCTCTGTGCTGTCGAGAACAGCCCGTCTCCCCCTCCCGCCCCCCCCACCGAGGACAAGGGAAAGCCTCCCACTGTCTGTTAACCCTGAACCCCTCCCCATCCGTTCACCGACTCATCCTCCATTCATTCGATCAGGAAGCATTTCCAGCACCTGCTGCGTGCAAGGCAGTGTGCGGGGAGCTGCACGGCTCGCAGGATGAGGGCAATCGGGGGGGCGGGGAGCGGACACACCCGTGTCCCCAGGGAGCCAAGCAGTGCAGGTAAAATGCCGTGGGAGCAGGGAGTCCTGAACAGACGCCCTTACGGCCTGACCATCTTACCTTCCCACGTGACCAATGATCAATTACCAGCACACGACGAGGCCACCCCACCCAAATTCCAAAGTGCCCACTCGCACACATCCCGCGAAATCAGAACAGTGTCCGCAGCCTCGACACGGTCTTCACGTCCTGCAGAAATGGTCCATTCCATCCTCTATGGGGTAACCAGATTCTGCTGAGAGTGTCGGGATCTCTGACTGCCCAACCACACCTCGCGTGTGTTTGGAGTAGTATGTAGTTTACGCAACAAACGGAGAAGCTCAAAGACAGCTGTCGAAGACATGATCACCAATTGGGTCCTAAAATTGAGAGAGGAGGAGGCGTGATGATCTTTTCTGTAACCAAAATATTTCAAAAATGTCAATGACGCTCTTTTTAGCTTTCCCGTTTCCTTAAACCAGACAAGCAAAAAATTTTGTTTATTGAAAAATAAACAAAACCCAAGGGCTATTGGTGTGTTTCTTTGATTTGCTGTGCGCCCGGCTACCGCGCTCCCTTCCCACCGGGGGCCTTAGCCCCGAGCAAGAGGGGTCAGGGGGGCCCATGCTTCGGAGGGCCCTTCCCACGTGGCGAGGAGACCACAGGCTAAGGGCTGAGCATCCCTCCCCCCTTCCAGAAGCGCTCTGGGTGCCTGGAGCACCGGCATTTCCTGCCCGGTTGGCCCCGTCTCTTCCCTGGGTCTGTTTCCAACAGGGGCTGTGGCCGGCAGTGTGGAGGGAGCTGGGGCTCCAGGGGGAGGGGGAGGGGCCGGAGGTGAGGCTCAGCTCTCCCAGCCACCAGGTTCCAGCCCAGCGCTCCTGGGTGGGGGTCCCACGATGCCACGCTGTTCCAGACCTTAGTGAAGGTGGCATCGGATTTTGTTTGGTAGCGAGAGGGACTTGGAGGCCTCTAAGCGTTGGCACATCAGTACACGAGCCCCCTTTAGACTCCTGATCTGGGCCCTGCACGAGCGGGAGGGACCTGCCTCTCTTCCTGTCCTGGCCTCGGGGCACAGGCTTGCACACGCAGCTCAACCAAAGCCACCCTGTTGAGTCCCCGTAGAGCACTGACCCTGCCCGTGCCTGCCCACCCGCCCGAGAGGGGTCCACCCGTCCCCTGCCCCTGCGGCCCAGTCCCTTATCCCTGCTGGCCCAGTAGGCCTCCCTGGGGCAGGGTCCCCTCCCCCACTTCTGTCCCCCGCCTGTCCCTTCCCTCCACGGCTCTCCTCGGCCAGGCCAGCACCACGGCCCCCCCAGCTGTCCAGACAGGATCTGGGAGCCCCTGAGCCGCCTCCCTCCTCCGCTCCCACCGCCTCTCCCTTCTGTGGTGCTCTGCTCTCAGCTGGCGGGTGAGGGTCCCGTCAAGGCTGGAGACACGTGGGAGGGACAGACGGGGCTACAACCTCAGACACGGAGGCCGTTCTGCAAACTGTAAGAAAAGAAGATGACGAGGCTAAGGTAACAAACGTAGAAACTTCTAAGAAAGGGACGAGTTTTCCAGGAGAACATGTACGAACAAAATGTGGCCAGCAGAAAAAGCCAATTACCTGGGAGGAGACCCCCAAGGTGGGCCAGCTGTCTGTTACCTGACTCGGGGTCCAGAGCCTATGCCCCTTGGACAGAATGGGAGGTGCCCGGGCAGAGACACAGCTCCAGAGGAATGAGAAAGAAAAGATGAAGACTTCTCAATTCTTTTTTTTTTTTTTAAGATTTTATTTATTTATTTGACAGAGAGAGACACAGCGAGAGAGGGAACACAAGCAGGGAGAGTGGGAGAGGGAGAAGCAGGCTTCCTGCTGAGCAGAGAGCCCGATGCGGGGCTCGATCCCAGGACCCTGAGATCATGACCTGAGCTGAAGGCAGACGCTTAACCAAATGAGCCACCCACGTGCACTTTTTCAATTCTTTTTCGAAGCTAGGCGAAGCCCAGTGCTCAAACCTGACAAAGTTAACGAAAGGAAAGGAAAGTCACTGTCCTCACTCCCAAACAGAGACAAGCATCCTCAGTGAAATAACAAAAACAGGCAAATACAAAAAAAAAAAAAAAAAAAAAAAAAAAAAAAAAAATTCCTGACCAAGTAGAGCATTTTCTGGGAAAGCAAATATAATGTAATATTAATAAACAGATTCATAGGTCGTGAACCTTGGAGAGGCTCCAGGAGGGAGGGAACTGGCAGATCGCAGGTGACCTGGCCCGGAGAAAGCCGGCGGATGGATCAAGGGGAGTCTGACCTGGGAAACTGGGTGCTGTGGGCGGACGTGCAGAGGACCCAGGAAAGGAGAAGGCCCAAACGTGGGGCAGTTGGGGTGAGCACGGGCGACACGCATCAGGAGGGGCTGGGGCTGCGAGGGGTGCCCCACGGTGCCCCAAACGCAGAGCCAGCCAAGGAAAATACCCAGTGAACTCCAAGTTCGGGAAGAGACGTGGGCTGCCTGCGGGCAGCAGGTGGATGGATTTTCCTGGAGGACGGGCGGAGGGCGTGCAGCTGGACAGGAACGCGAAGGCGGGCCCCCCGCATGGAGCCACTTCAGGTCGGAGCCCTGTTCTGTGACAACCCATGGGTGCGGGGCTGTCCGCTCAGCCAACGACAGACCCCCCCTGTGCTTCTGACATGAGCTTCTGTGGCCATTGTCTCCCGCTGCAAGAAAACATCTGCCCCACCATTCCCGTCTGAGACCCTCCGGAGACCAGAGGAGGGAGGAGGCGGAGACCCAGCCGCCCCCTCACCCCCACTTCTCACTGGGTCAGGAGCTCCCAGCTACGTCGGGGCTGCCGGGGGCTCTGTCTGAAGCTGGAGTCGCCCCGGACGTTGCTGTGCTGTGACCAGTGAAGACGCGAAGGTCAGGACGGACTACATTTCAGCCCGAAAGATAAGTCAAAAGAAAAAAATATATGTGATACCAAGTCAAAGGAATTGGTGCCAGAAGGAAGTAGATGACATGCATTCCTGATTTTTATTTTTTTTATTTTTTATTTTTTTTAAGATTTTATTTATTTGACAGAGGGAGATCACACGTAAGCAGAGGCAGGCAGAGAGAGAGGGGGAAGCAGGCTCCCTGCCGAGCAGAGAGCCCGATGCGGGGCTCGATCCCAGGACCCTGAGATCATGACCTGAGCTGAAGGCAGAGGCTTTAACCCACTGAGCCACGCAGGCACTCACATTCCTGGTTTTTAAAAAAATATTTAAGCAAACTAAGAAAGAGTGCCTATATCGTTAACGTCACGAAGATTGTCTATCTTTGACAATGTTTACTGTCTTTGTTCAGATGCATCAAACCAAGGGCAGGGGAGGCCCGTGTTACGCCCAGCGGTGAAGGGCTCTGGCTCTAGAGTCAGACAGGCCTGGCTTTACGCGTGTCCGTGTCTCTGTCCCTGAGCCACCCATCACCCCGTCGGCAAAGGAGCAGTGCCTCAGTCGGCTCCTTCAACTAGACCAAAATGCCACAGACCTGGGGCTTCAACGACGGACTCTGCTCTCTCACAGCTGTGGGTGCCGCAGTCTGGTTGAAGACCCTCTTCCTGGCTTCGGAGGGCCACCATCTTGCTGTGTCCTTATGAGGAAGAGAGAGAGAGAGAGAGAGAGACAGAACTCGCCCTCTCTGCTGGCTTCTTACAAGGGCACTAATCCCGTCCTGGGAGGCTTGTGACCTCCCCGAAGCCCCAGCTCCAAGTACCGTCACCCTGGGGGCTTAAGCTTCAACATACGAGCCCTGTGGGGTGGGAGGCGGGGGCGCATTCAGTCCGCAGCCAGCAGATGAGGAGAGCAATTCCTACCACTGTTGTTCTAGATTTTCTAGCCAGTGTCATAGATAAGAAAAACCAAAAAGCATGAGGTATGACTACGGGAAAGGAGATCAAATGATTATTGAAGATGGTATTGTTGTCTGACAAAAACTCGAGAGACCGACCTGAAGCAAACACGGAAGTTAGCGAGATAGCACACGTCCCCAGCTTATCCCACAGCCTGTATACCAGGAACGTGTCCAAAAAGTAGAATGATGTAAGACCCCAATGTTACAAAGATGCTAATATCCAAATGAATTTACAAGTTTAATGCTATTTATTAATTTGATCACTAGACACGATGGTCCTAGAGTTGATTCAAAAACAATGAAGTGGGAAGAAGAACCAAGAGAAGAAATAGTGAAGGGTCAAGCTGCGCCATCAGGTTTTAAAGCAGAAAGCCGTATGAATAGGGCGCCTGGGTGGCTCAGTGGGTTAAAGCCTCTGCTTTCCGCTCAGGTCATGATCCCAGGGTCCTGGGATCGAGCCCCACATCGGGCTCTCTGCTCAGCAGTGGGCTTGCTTCCTCCTCTGCCTGCCTCTCTGCCTACTTGTAATCTCTCTCTCTCTCTGTGTCAAATAAATAAATAAAATCTTTAAAAAAAAAAAAGAAAGCCGTATGAATAAAAACAGCACAGGACAGACACACTGCACTGGTTTTCTGAAGAGGAGACAGACAGACAGATGCCTGCATGAATGGCCGGTTGGTAGAATCTAATCTCTAGCCTCACCTGCTTATTTACAAATGTGGAAACTGAGACAGAAGATGAACGAGCCTCAAGTCCTCCCTTGAGGACAGTTTTCTCCCTGAGGGGACATTTGACAATGTGTGGAGCCTTTCTTCATTGTCAAGACTGGATGGCGGCGGGGGAATGGTGGGGGGTGACTGGCCCTGGATGGGCAGTGGCCGACGATGCTGCTAACCAGCCAACCAAGACGAGATGGCCCCCTCCACAAAGAATCACTTGGCCCCAAATGATGACTGTGCCCAGGTAGAGAGACCCTGGTCTAGGTTGACGGAGCTGGGACGAAACCATGGCAGCGCCCTGCTGAGCGCCGCACACCCCAGGACGGCTGAGCTGTGATGGACACACACTGTTGTGCAAGTTGCAGGTGTCCGACGGGATGACGGGATGCGCGTGTATACTGCAAAATAATCACCACAGTGAGGTTGGTTAACACACCCTTCTCTTCCCATCATAACCATTGGGTTGTTCTGGAGACAACAGTTCAGATCCACTCTCCAGGTGACTGTCAAGGGTACAACCCAGTATCGTCACCTGTAGTCACCATGCTGCACATGGGTCCCTGGACGTACCTGCTGACAACCGGTAGCTTGTGCCCCTGGACCAACGTCTCCCCATTCACCCACCCCCCGGTATCACCCCCCAGCCCGGTATCACCAATCTACTGTTTCTCTGAGTTCGGGTTCTTCAGATTCCACGCGTCTGTGAGATCATATAGCCTTTGTCTTTCTCTTATTTCACTTAGACTCATGCGCTCAGGACTCATCCGTGTTTTCACAGATGACTTCCTTCTTTTTTATGGCTGATTAATATCCCACTGTGACTGTATCGTGTGTCTATCCATCTAGCTCTCTATATACATTTCCCTTATCTACCATCCGTCAGTGGACCCTGAGTTTCTTCCATGTGCTTCCTATTGTAAATCTTCAGTGGACACGGGAGTGCATGGATCTCTTCGAGATAGTGATTTTATCCCCTCAGGGGTATTGCGGGCTTGGTTCCAGGCCACCCCGATAAGGCAAATGCTGCCTTAGACCCGTCGATGTATTTTTCAGTTTCCCATTGGATTTTTTTTTTATCCTCAGGTTAATTATGGTTCAGAAAAAACTTGAGTGAATCGCTTTCTTTGGAAAAATATACTGAGTGTATGTAGCCTGCAGTTCTTTGAGCCGGGGGGCAGGGGGAAGAACTGGTAAGTTAAATTGTCCTATATTCTAGTCTGAAAATCATAAAAAGTCCCAGGTCCCATCTGATTATAGAGACACGTGTGTCCAAAATGGCTGAGAAGAACTAACAAGAAAGGCAAAAGCTGCAAAGCTAAGGGCATGTAACAGGCTCTGAGAGAGTCTCAGAAATACCCCAAGTGGCAACAGGGAACATGGGGCTGGAGTCGGAAGCCCTTTCCAGCCACCTCTGTCTCTTGCTCCACGTTTAAGGACGTGCGCGCACCTGACAGAAAGGAGGTCTCCCTTCCGTCCAGCTCCTCCGCCGGCTCGTCTGTGACTCCGCGTCCCACCGCTGTCGGCAGCTCTCTCAGGTAATCTTACTGAATGGGGCCGGTTGCTTTTTCATCAAAACAAGCAAAGGCATTTCTGAGAACATGTTCCCGATCTGTGCCATTTAGTTTTTCCCCAAACACAGTGAGAAACATGGTGAAATTTATGGGACCTGGAGCCTCATTCGTCATGGTGTCCAGATACTCATCAGTGGGATTTTTCCCCAGGGAGGCAAGTAGATCATGCAAATCCTTGTCAAAATGCCAACGGAACTGGAACAAACAATCCCAAAATGTGTAGGAGGGGTGCCTGGGTGGCACAGCCAGTCAAGTGTCTGACTCTTGACTTCCACTCGGGTCACGACCTCAGGGTTGTGAGATCGTGCTCGCTTCGGCAGCACGTGTACTAAAATCAGGGTTGTGAGGTCGAGCTCCATGGCAAGCTCCGCACTCAGCAGGGAGTCTGCTTCTCTCCTTTTTTCTCTCTCTCTGCCGTTCCCCCCCGGGGTTATCTCTCTAAATAAATAAATCTAAAAATAGGGGCACCTGGGGGGCTCAGTCAGTTAAGTGCCTGCCTTCGGCTCAGGTCATGATCCCAGGGGTCCTGGGATCCAGCCCTGTGTCGGGCTGCCGGCTCAGCGGGAAGCCTGCTTCTCCCTCTCCCACTCCCCCTGCTTGTGTTCCTGCTCTCGCCGTCTGTCTCTCTCTCTCTGTCAAATAAATAAACAAAATCTTAAAAAAATAAATCTAAAAAGAAATAAAATAAAATCTATAGGGAACCACGAAAGACCTTGAATAGCCAGAGCAGTCTTGAAAAACAAAACTGGAGGCATCACAATTCCAGACTTCAAGTTATATTACAAAGTGGTAGTAATTAAAACAGTATGGTACTGGAATAAAAATAAACACATAGCTCAAAGGGATAGAACAGAAAACCCAGAAATAAACCCATAATTATATGGTCATTTTATCTTTGACAAAGCAGGAAAGAATATCCAATGGGAAAAAGACAGTCTCTTCGACAAATGGCACTGGAAAAACTAGACAGCCACATGCAGAAGAATGAAACGTGTTCTTACACCACACACAAAAATAAATTCAAAATGGATTAAAGACCTAAATGTGAGACCTGAAACCATAAAAATTCATGAAAAGAACACAGGCAGTGATCTCTCTGACATCAGCCAAAGCAACACTTTTCTAGATATGTCTCCCGAGGCAAGGGAAATAAAAGCCAAAATAAACTATTGGGACTATGTCAGAAAAAAAAAAGCTTCTGCACAGTGAAGGAGACAATCAACAAGACTAAAAGGCAACTGACAGAATGGGCAGAGATATTTGCAGATGACATATCTGATAAAGGGTTAGTAACCAAAATACATAAAGAACTGACACAACTCCACATCCAAAAAAACAAATAATCCTATTAAAAATGGGCAGAAGACATAAACAGACATTTGTCCAAACAGACATCCAGCTGGCCAACAGACACATGGAAAGATGCTGAATGTCACTCATCATCAGGGAAATGCAAATCAAAACCACAGTGAGATACAGCCTCGCCCCTGTCAGAATGGCTAAGGTCAACAACACAGGAAACAACAGGTGTTGGTGAGGATGTGGACATAGGGGAACCCTCTCTCACCATTGCTTGGGAATGCAGACTGGTGCAGCCACTCTAGAAAACAGTATGGAGTTTCCTCAAAAAGTTGAAAATAGAGCTACCCTATGATCCAGTAATCACACTCCTGGGTATTCACCCCCAAATAAAAAAACCTCCACTAATTCTAAGGGATACACCCTGATGCTTATAGCAGCATTATTTACAATCACCGAATTATGGAGTCGCCCAAATGTGCATGGATAGATGAATGGATAAAGAAGCAGTGGTGTGTATATATGGTGGAATACTATTCAACCATAAAAAAGAATGAAATCCTGGCATTTGCCATGAAACGGATGGAGCTAGAGTATTATGCTAAACAAAATGTCGGTCAGAGAAGGACAAATACCATATGATCTCAGTCATATGTGGAATTTAAGAAACAAAGGAGCAAAGGGGAAAAAAAAACAGAGAAAGAAACAAACCAATTAACAGAGTCTTAACTAGAGAGAACACACTGGTGGTCCCCAGAAGGAAGAAGGGGGGTCTGGCGGGAATTAGGGGGTGGGGCACATGCTTATTGTGCACGTACCATAACTGAAACAGAAACGTAAGAGGAGGGAGTGAGCCCAGCTGATCGGTATGATGACAACGCGCCATCTTTGCCAACATGCTGGGCGTGTCACTCTTCCTGCTAGTCCTTCTTTGTCACTGTGAGGCCACCGACAATCCCAAGAAGCAGGAATAAAAGTGGCGCTTTCCGCACAGCAGGGTTGTGGTACCTGGTCTGAGGCAAGATGGCGGTGTGAGGGGTCTTCACGCTCCCCTCCGTCCCTCTACCCACAACACTCAACGCGGCTACACTTAGATTTTTCCAGGCCATTTTATTTCCTTAGAGTTTTCCTTAACCCTCTGGGGCAAAAAGCTGCCACTGAGTAGGACCCAGGATGGGGCTTTCTTTTCTACTCCCTCTCCCCAATATAAAAATATACATGTATTTTTTGTGGATCCCCCCACCAAAAAAAGAAATAAAAAATAAAAGGATGGGGCGCCTGGGTGGCTCAGTGGGTTAAGCCTCTGCCTTCAGCTCAGGTCATGATCTCAGGGTCCTGGGATCGAGGCCCGCATTGGGCTGTCTGCTCAGCAGGAAGCCTGCTCCTCCCTCTCCCTCTGCCTGCCTCTCTGCCTACTTGTGATCTCTATCTCTCTGTCAAATAAAATAAATAAAATCTTTAAAAAAAATAAAAATAAAATGATGAAAGAAAAAATAAATAAAATTTTAAAAAAGAGCGAAATGTAGTGGTGAGTTGATTATCCTTAGAACTCTGTATTAACTCTATACTGTTCTCTTTTTTTGAGAGAGAGACCATGAGCTGAGGTAGGGGCAGAGGGAGAGGGAGAGGGAGAGAATCTTAAGCAACCTCCACGCTGAGTGCTGAGTGCTACTCAGGACTCAATCTCACGACTTTGAGCTTGTGACCTGAGCCGAAATCAAGAGTCGGACGCTGAACCACCTGAGCACCCAGGCACCCCTATAATGTTCCTGATATTTTTTAAAAAGCAGATTTGTCACAGAAATTTAGTTAACATCTTACAACTGAACACGTACATACATTGCTTAGATAAATGTGATCACTGTAAACACCTATATGATCTGGGATTTTGTTTTTATTTCGAAATGGGAACTTTTTTGTTTACAAGTTCATTAAAAACTAAAAACTAGACTTCTAATCTCATAAAACAAACTGAGGGTTACTGGGGGGTGGGAGGGTAGGGATAG
>LNAC01000192.1:2004133-2066949 GCA_002007465.1 Ailurus styani
AATGAGCTCGGCTTCCACTTAAAGTCGCAGCTAACAGGAGGCTCAGCCCGGCCCCCGAAGCGTAGACGACAGGCCCCGGGCGTGCCTCTCGAGCTGTGGAAGTCCCAGATGCCCCCAGACGGCTCGATCTTCCGGACACGCGCTCGGCCTCTCCGTGGGCACCGCGGCCCCATCTCCCACGGGCACGTCGCGGGGCCGGCTGCTTTCCTTAAGCCTCCCGAGCCCCCCTGTGCCGGCTCCAGACTTTCCCTCCGCAGGCTGGTCCCCTCTCCGCCNGTGGAAGTCCCAGATGCCCCCAGACGGCTCGATCTTCCGGACACGCGCTCAGCCTCTCCGTGGGCACCGCGGCCCCATCTCCCACGGGCACGTCGCGGGGCCGGCTGCTTTCCTTAAGCCTCCCGAGCCCCCCTGTGCCGGCTCCAGACTTTCCCTCCGCAGGCTGGTCCCCTCTCCGCCTCCAGGGGACGGAAGAGCCGGGCCTGGCTCCGGACCAGGCTTTGGCAGGAGGGAATGTTGCAGTGGCCGTTGTGATCTCTCCGGACCACTCAGACTTGCTCCGAATCGGCACGAAGCCCGTCTTGCTTTCTTATCACCCGTGTGTTCGCTGGAGTGGCACTTTTAATTTCCTTCGAGAACTTTTCCTTTGCATTCACGGCCTGGCTCACTGTCTGGCGCAAGAGGCCAAGCTTTCGGCCTCTCTCGCCTTCCGCGTGCCTTCCTCACCTCGCTGACTCATTTCCAGCTCTGATTTAAAGTGAGAGACGGGCGGCTCTTCCTTTCACCGGAACACCACTTAGAGACCACCGTAGGGTTATTAACTGGCCGCGTTCCAATATCGTTGTGTCTCAGGGACCAGGGAGGCCCCAGGAGAGGGGGAGGGAGGGGGGAGCAGCTGGTGGGGGGAGCAGTCAGGACACACTTGACACTGATGAAGTTCATGGCCTTCCATGGGCGTGGTCCGCCGCGGCCTGAAGCCATTGCAACAGGAACATCAAAGATCACGGGTCGCAGATGACCGTCATGGGTAAGACAGTAAGAAAAGGTTTGAAATGTCGGGAATTACCAAAGTGTGACCCAGAGACACGTAGTGAGCAAGTGTGGTTGGACGGCACCCGCAAAGCACGACAGCGCAAAGCACAGACAGACGTGGTGTACCTGTCCACCCGGAAATGACACGGCGGCATCACCTGGTGGTTTCTACCCTTTGTCCTTTGAGCAACCGCTTCGCTGTTTCCCAAGAGGCTGCTCCAGATGATATTCCTGCCGACAGCGCCCAAGAGCCCCCTTTCTCCACATCCTCGCCAACACTTGTTATCTCTTGTCTTTTTGATAATACGCGCTAAGTACTTGAAATGCACAATCTTGAGCAGCTTGCTCAACAACCTACAGGGGAGATAAGATTCTAGCGCTACAGATAATGAAATTGAGGCTCAAAGAGGTGAAAACACACGCCTGAGACCATCTGGCTAGAAAGTGGTTGAGAGAAACCGAGCATCCGGATCTCCAAAAGTTGGGACCACCTTGCTCTCTGATCCCTGATTCTGCCTTTCGGTTTAAAAAACAATAATAAGGGCGCCTGGGTGGCTCAGTGGATTAAAGCCGCTGCCTTCGGCTCAGGTCATGATCCCAGGGTCCTGGGATCGAGGCCCGCATCGGGCTCTCTGCTCGGCAGGGAGCCTGCTTCCTCCTCTCTCTCTGCCTGCCTCTCTGCCTACTTGTAATCTCTCTCTCTGTGTCAAATGAATAAATAAAATCTTTAAAAAAAAATAAAAAACAATAATAATTTATTCCCAACTTTCTTAGTATTAGCAATGGTGCTTCACTGGAGTTTCTAGGCGACAGATGATCTCAGGGCACATCATTCCTACAGGTCAGCAGTAGGAATCCTGAGTAGAACAAGGATCCATTTTGGGTGGGGGAGGGGTGAGGCAGGTGAAGAGGTACACTCATCATGAGGAGCCCTGAGTCACGTGCAGAATTGTGGCATCCCTGTATGGTACACCCAAAACTAATATAACACTATGTTAATTATCCTGGAATTAAAATAAAAGAAAAATAAATAAAACGTACCATGCCAAAAAAAAAAAAAAAGACATTCTATCCTTTGTCATTTCAAGGTGGAGTTTCTCCGCTTACTTCCTGTACCATCCACTCACCCACTGCGGAATAACTCTATATACCTCCCCCAGCCCCCCCAGCCCTGACCCCACTACCTGGTGGAATCAAGATGTCACTTTGCCAACCTGTAGATAAGGATGGAATCAAGATCTTTGACTGCCACTCTCAAGCCTAACAACACCTAGTCTTACGAATGCTAAGGCACTGCTCTCAGCACTTTATTTTTGTCTTATAGAAATTTTCAGGGATTACTGGGTACTGCCTCTGAATTAATACTAGTTCTTGGGGGGAGGGCTTCTGGGTGGCTCAGTTGGTTAATCATCTGACTTTGGCTCAAGTCAGGATCTCGTGGTCCTGGGATGGAGTCCCATGTTGAGCTTCCTGCAGAGCAGGGAGTCTGCTTCTCCCTCTCCCTCTGCCCTTCCCCTGCTCATGCTCTCTCTCTCTCTCTTTTTAATAAAAATTAAAGAAATTTTTAAAAGAAATATATTATTTTATTTTTAAAAATTTTATTTATTTATTTGACACAGAGAGACAGTGAACACAAGAAGGGGGAGTGGGAGAAGGAGAAGCAGGCTTCCTGCTGAGCAGGGAGCCCAATGTGTGGCTCGATCCCAGAGATCATGACCTGAGCCAAAGGCAGACACCTAACGAATGAGTCACCCAGGTGCCCCAAATAAAATCTTTAAAATTTTTTTTTAAAAAATGCTAGTTCGGGCGCCTGGGTGGCTCAGTGGGTTAAAGCCTCTGCTTTCGGCTCAGGTCATGATCTCAGCGTCCTGGGATCGAGGCCCGCATCGGGTTCTCTGCTCAGCCGGGAGCCTGCTTCCTCCTCTCTCTCTCTGCCTGCCTCTCTGCCTACTTGTAATCTCTCTCTCTGTGTCGGATAAATAAATAAAATCTTTAAAAAATAAATAAATAAAAATTAAAAAATAAAAATAATAAAAAATGCTAGTTCTTGGGGAGCCGAAGCATCACTGTGGCTTGCCAGTCAGAGTAGGGGCTTTGGAAGTCACGTGATCAGTGGAATTTTATTCAAGTGTGTCTCATAAAGGGCCCAGTGGTCCCTGAACCCACCTTCTGGTTATCACCCAAGTTCTGGTATGCATAATTAGAACAGACACACTCAGCAATTTTCACAATCCCCACATTGATCCTCTGACCCATGGAGTGAGGCCTATTATGGTGGGAAAGGCCAGCTGGAGGTCACTAGCCTCTATCTATGAAAATAGTACACCCAAATACTGTTGGATTGCTGGAGGGATTGCAGAGATCTGTGCCAACATCAAGGACTTGAAAGATGCAGGAGTGGTGATTCCAACAATACCCTCTTTCAACTTACCCATTGGGTCTGAGAAGAAAATATGTTCCAGAGAATGACAGTAAACCATTATGAACTTAATTAGATGGTGGCTCCCATTCACAGCTGCTTTTCCAGGGCTGGTTTCATGGTGGAGCAAATCAGCACATTGCCAGACACCTGGTATCCAAGTGTTTAGCCGGTGAATGTGTTTTTTCTCTGTACCTGTTAGTAAAGACAAACAAACCAGTTACTTTCAGTGTACCAGCTCTCCAGCCATGTCATAATCTTCTTCCTGAGGACTTGGCTTGCCTTTCCCTTACCAGGCCATCATGCTGGTCCATGACATTGACAATATTCTGCTGATCAGACCTGCTGAATAGGACACACTGGGAAAACCCTTGCATGCCAGAGGGTAGGAAGAAAATTCTGCAAGAATTCAGAGGCCATCCGCCTGGGTGAAAATTCTAGGAGTTCAGGAATTTGGGGGCATGTTGAAATATTCTTTCCGAGGCAAAGGACATGTTGCTTCATCTGTTACCTCCTATCTATAGGAAAGAAACACAAGTTCTAATGGAACTCTTTGAATTTTGGGGGCAACATAGACCTCATTTGACTTCTCTTCTGACTGCTTTATTGAGTGACCTGAAGATCTGCCAGTTTGAGTGGGGTCTGGAATAAGAGAGGTGCTCTGCAACAGGTCCAGGCTGCCTTCCAAGCTGCTCTGCTCTTGGGCTTCCTGATCTAGCAGATCCAGGGGTGCTCAAAGCATCAGCAGCAGAGAGGGATGTGGTTTGGGGCTGTTAGCCCCTCATAGGTGAATCACAGTGCCGACTGTTAGAATTCTGGAGCCAATTCCTGCCATCCTCTGTGGATAACTATTTTCCATTTTTTAAGATTTATTTATTTATTTATTTGACACAGAGAGAGAGAGATCACAAGTAGGCAGAGAAGCAGGCAGAGAGAGAGGAGGAAGCAGGTTCCCCGCTGAGCAGGGAGCCAGATGCAGGGCTCGATCCCAGGACCCTGAGATCATGACCTGAGCCGAAGGCAGAGGCTTAACCCACTGAGCCACCCAGGCACCCACTATTTTCCATTTTTTAAAAAAGATTTTATCTACGAGAGAGAGAGAGGCAGACTCCCTGCTCAGCAGGGAACCCCCTCAACATGGGACTTGGTCCCAGGACCCCAAGATCATGACCCGGGCTATAGGCAGGTACTTAACTGACTGAGCCATGCAAGGGCCCCTAACTTTTTTCCATCTGAGAGTAGTTGAAAAACAATTTTTGACTTGCTATGGGGCTTTCATAGAGCTTGAACTCTTGACCATGGGCCACTAAGTTACCCTGTGATCTGAGGTACCCATTGTGGGCAAGGTGTAATCTGACCCACAAAGACTTAAATTTGGCCATGCAGAGCAGTACTCCACCATCAAAGGAAGCGGTGTGTAGAAGCTCAGTTTCAAGCAAGGTATTAAAGCAAAATTAAGTTGCCTGAGGAAGTGACCCAGATACTCATGGCCCCCGTTCTTTGATATTATCACCTTTTCTCTATCAATCTGTATTTATGGCCTTACGGGGAGTTCTCATGAACTCCCAGGTAAGTGAGGAAGAAAAATTTCCACACGGGTTTATAATGGTTCTTAGGATATACAGGCACCATGCAAAAATGGAGAGCTACGCGACAAGAGCGCTGGCCTGGGATTGCCCTCAAGACCAGCGATAAGGGGACCTCCTACTAATGGGCGGAATTTGGGTTATTCGTTTTGTCTGGAAGGAGAGATGGCCAGAGATACGGGTCTGTATTGATTGATGGGCTCTGGCTAATGGGTTGGGCTCTGGCTAACTGTTTGGCTGGGTGGTCAGAGAATTGGAAGAAATACAATTGAGAAATTGGTGACGAAAAGGTCTGAGGAAGAAGTAAGTGGGTAGACCCTTCTAATTCAGTACAGAGTGTGAAGATATTTGTGTCCCACGTGAATGGTCACCAAAGTCACTGAAGGGTGACCTCGGCAGAGGAAGGGTTTATTATCCGGGTAGACAAGATGACCTTTTTGGTAGGTATCAGATAATTTTCCTTCTCAGACACTCTTGTCATTTTTCACAGGCACGGGAACCAAACAGCCGCATTGGAAGGGAGGCAGGTTATGCACGGACTCATCATTTACCTCCAGTCTCTGAGGCCAATCATCTGTAGGCACTGCTGAGTGCCCAATTTGTCGACAGAGGAAACCAACCAGGTCCTGACACGGTTGCATCCCCAGGGGGTTATCCAACTACCTGGAGGCAGATTGATTACACTGGGCCCCTCCCCTCAGGGAAGGGGGCAGCTCTTTGTTCTTACTGGAATAGATATTTACCCTGGATATGAATCTGCCTTCCCTGCCCTCTCAGTGCTTCTGCCAAAACGAACATCCATGGATTTACAGAATGCTTCCGTCATGGACACAACAATGATTCTATTGAGCTGGATGTTGAGACTGCCATCTGGCCTCTCCAACTCCCCATGGTGCTGAATCAACAAGCAAAGAAGGGGGTTACTGTACTGGCTGGGGTGATTGATGTGGACTATCAAGGAGAAATTGGGTCGCAACTACACACTGGGGGTAAGGAGAATTGTGTCTGGAATGCAGAAGGTCTCCTTGGTGCTTCGTTTTCCTCCCATGTCCTGTGATCAAAGTCAATGACAAGTGTTAACAACCCAAAGCAGGTAGAACCTCCACTAGCCCAAACGCTCTGCGAATAAATGCCTGGACTATTCTGCGAGGCAAAGAAGCACAACTAGCTGAGCTGCTTGCTAACGGTGAAGGGAATAGGAAATGGGTATTGGAAGAAAGTAATTATAAATACCAGCTACAACTATGAAAACAGCTGCAGAAATGACGACTATAATAATTACAAATATTTAGCCCTTATTTTGATATTAAAAATATTTTTATATATAATTTTGAAACTAGACTTTGAAGATATATGTATATACATGTGAAATATTTTATTCCTCTGATTCTCTCCCCTCCTTACCATCTAGCATAAGGCGTGCCAATAATAGTTAACTTTCTTCTTTTTTTAAAAAGATTTTATTTATTTATTTGACAGAGAGAGAGAGATCACAAATAGGCAGAGAGGCAGGCAGAGAGAGAGGAGGAAAGAGGAAGCAGATTCAGATCTCCCCACCGAGCAGGGAGCCCGAGGCAGGCCTCGATCCCAGGACCCTGAGACCATGACCTGAGCCAAAAGCAGAGGCTTTAACCCACTGAGCCACCCTGGCGCCCAATAGTTAACTTTCTAACTCAGTGTTTTGGCCACAGGATTTAGAAGGAGTGTGGACATGGGGTACCTGAGGGGTATCATTAGTTAAGTGTCTGACTCTTGGTTTTGGCTCAGGTCATGATCTCAGGGTTGTGAGGTCGAGCCCAGCATCAGGCTCTCTGCTCAGCGTGAAATCTGCTTGAGACTGTCTGTCCCTCTGCCACCCCCTCACCCCCCTGCTCTTTCTTTCTCTAAAATAAATAAATAAATCTTAAAAAAAAAAAAAGAGGGTGGATTCTCCTTCAGTCCCCGACTCCTGGCCAGGTGTGTGTGTAGTTTGGTGACGAAAGATCCAGAACTCTGCGGGACACTCATACCACCAGCTTTGGAGGCCGCAGAGCTGCCTGGGGCCTCCTTGTCCTTGTGAGTCTCAGGCTTGCTCTGGGTCTCCCCTACTCACATTCACCTTACCCTCCCAACTGTCTGCCTTGTGTTCTTCTAACTCCAGCATCAGAGGAGCTCACCAGCCCCCAATGCTGTGCAAGGTTGAATCCCTGCAACAGATTTCTTTCTCTCTGTCCCCTCTCTCTGACTAGTTCAACTTCTCTGATTGAACTTTAGTGGGTACAGCTCCCAAGCTCTGGCTCTAGACTACTGTGCGACCCAAGCCTGCCATCTGAGTGGGCATCAGGGAAGACCGGTACAACAAAACGTGTGAAAGGGACCATCCGCATTCGTTTTGGCAATGCATCCCAGGCACCTGGAAACACGGTGCCCAGTGCTGGTACTGAGCAGGTATCCCACTTAATCCGTGACCCGAAGTTGTTTCCAGCTCAGGCCTTGTAAACACCACACAGTCAGCAGAGGTGATTGTCAAAGTCTCAGAGGTCGTGGTCTTGTGCAATCATGATTTTAGACAGGAGTGTCCAAAAAGGTTTAACAACCCATTCATAGAACAGTTGCCCTCATTTCTTACAGCTGTCCTTCAGACTTTCGTTTGGTTTTGGTGTTTTGGCCACCGTCCTGTCCTTCCCCATGGCCAGGAAGTTGGAGAGGAGGGAACTGGTTCATAAATGTTGGGCTTATTTAGCATGATTGGGTCAAGACAGTGCGGCGTCAGCCATTGGAGTTTGGGTGCCCCTGCACATCTACTCAAAGTGGAGATTTATGTACCAGAGATTTGTTGAGAAATGTCCTCAAGATCAACAACTCTGCAGGGGGGGCAAGGAACCAGGAGCGGACAGGGGGCTGGGTCGAGTTGTCCTGCAGTTGCAAAGTCCTCAGGCGATCGTGTGTGGACCTTCGGCACCTTTCAGAGCTGTCCTGCATTGGGGGAAGGGGGCTAGACCTTTATACATCTGTATTGACCAGTCGATAGATGTGGATTGCCCGAGGAAGGGGGCTTTGACCTTGGGCAAGGAAGTTCTTTTCAGTCAAGGGCACCGGCAGAAGTGAGGGGCAGGGACTCCGCTGAGAGCTCTCAGTTACCTACATGCCCAGCAGCGGAGGAAATGGACATTTCAGTCCCAAATGGTATTCAATACAGTAGATCCCCAGGGCCACTGGATTCCACTTGCTTCGCATAACAATTTATGAGAGTAACTCCTCCACGACTCTGGGAGCCCCTTTTCCTGGGAAATCTCCCAAGAGAAACACGGTGAGCTGAACCTACAGCCCTGTAGTTACAGCAGACCTTGAGGCCACAATGGATACTCATTGTGTCCCACTTCTCTGACCCACCCAAGGTTTCTCTCATCATCATCAATGATCCAGGTGGCTTACAGGCAGGGAGACCAGACCTCACCTTGCTCGCCTCATCCTGCTCAGGCTATGTCTGCTGCGCCTGTCCATTTACCAGCGCACTGGACAAAGTGCCCAGGAAAAACCCGGGTGCCACGTATGTTTCTCCCCGTTCCCGTCATTTAATTGAAACCCCATCTCCTCCTGCCAGAATGGTGACTCTTCCTTGTCTACTGGTCTCTTTGCATGAAGAGCCTGAAATGACCGGCCAGTTTAACTGGGGAAGTGGCGAGCGGAGGGCCTCAGCAAAGCTCACCTCTACAAAAGCAGTGGTAACATTGGGCAATATTGTCGAAACCGACCATCTCAGAACTCTGGAAATTAACCAAAGGCACATAACAAATTGAAAGACATTCTTCAAGAAAAGATACGAAACCTTTGTTGACAATGATGGCATTTGTGCCATTTCAACATGAGGCCGCTCCCGTCTCCTTTGGCCCACGCCGACGTGGAAGCCTGCTGACCAGCGGTCTCACTGCTGCTGGAGAGCGTTGATCTAATTTGGAGCTCCAGAGAAAAGCCCCTTGTCCAGGGGCGCCATCAAAAACAATTGCCATCTCTCAGGCAAATGATCAAGGAAGGCCAGTATCACGGCTGCCCGAGGCTATAATACTGATTTGGGAAAGCGGCAGACTCGCCAAAAATTTAAAAGAGAGATCTGAGGAGTGGGATAGCTATAGGGTATAGCTTTGATAAGGGCCTCACAAATTCCTGGGCATCTGGAAGACTTCACACATGTGTGTGTTCAGGGAAGATGGGAGAGGGCCTGGTTCGCTACCCCTCCCCCTGGCTGACCACGGGGTCCTGCACAAGCAGGCAGCAAAAGGCTGGACTTTGAACCTGCGTCTCACCACACTGAAAGGTGAAATGTTACTGGCTTGGGGTGTTTAAGCAAAACCTTGACCAGCTGCTGCCTGACTCCTAAGCTATTGTTACCCGGGATCAGCTTCTAGGGAGCTGGGTGTAACAACGGAGCCAAGAATTTTAAAAAGCATAGATGTTAGTCCTTACACCCTGGAGAGGAGATAGACTCTCAGTAATCCACCCAGGGAAGTCACTAAACAAACCAATCAAGGCAGCAACAACCCCTAGAGGAGGCAAATCAGAATCCAGATTTGTTCTGTTATCCAGAATATCCACTTTCCAACAGAAATCATGACACACAAGGAAACAGAAATGCATTGCCTCACACAGGAAAGAGGCAGTCCCTAGAAACTGTCTCTGTGAAATCCTAGGTGCTGGGCTTGGTAGACAGACTCAAAAGCATATTCAAAGATCTACAGGAAATAGTTTTTAAAGAATTAAAGAAAAGTACGATAACATCGACTCATCAGTTAGAGAACACCAAGACAGAGAGGCAAAGCATAACACAACCCAAATAGGAATTCTGGAGCTGAGAAGTATAAGAACTGAAATGAAAACTTCACGGGAGGGGCTCAATGGCAGGTGTGAGCTGGAAGAAGGCTCAGCAAATCTGAAGATAAAGCAACGAAAGCCATCTGGCCTAAAGAGGAGGAAGAAAGAAGAATGCGTCTACTGGTCTACTGTCTACTAAAATGAACGGAACTTCAAAGATCTCGTGAGACCCTCATGAGATCTCATGAGATCTTCAAAGATCTCATGAGTGAAAAGCNAGGGGCTCAATGGCAGGTGTGAGCTGGAAGAAGGCTCAGCAAATCTGAAGATAAAGCAACGAAAGCCATCTGGCCTAAAGAGGAGGAAGAAAGAAGAATGCGTCTACTGGTCTACTGTCTACTAAAATGAACGGAACTTCAAAGATCTCGTGAGACCCTCATGAGATCTCATGAGATCTTCAAAGATCTCATGAGTGAAAAGCATGGCATTTTTTATTTTGAAGAAATAGTCACTGAAATTTCCCCCAATTTGATTTTAAAGGCCCGTCAGTATATCACATACAATAAGCTCAATAAACTGACCGTTTCTGTGACACAATCACAGAAATGACACAGTCCACACCTAGACACATCACAAAGATTGCCGCTATGACATGTATCATCACAAAGTCTTGAGACTGATAGCAACAAAATGATCCATCATGAACAAGAAAACCACAGTCAGATTCTCTTCAGAAACAGTGGAGGCCAGGGGTGCTTGTGTAGCTCAGTTGGTGAACCATCTGCCTTGGCTCAGGTCATGATCTGAGGGTCCTAGGATCGAACCCCAAGTCGGATTCCCTGCTTCTCCCTCTGCCCCTCCCCCATTTGATCTCTCTCTCTCAAATAAATAAACAAAATCTTAAAAAAAAAAAAAAGAAAGAGTGGAGGCCAGAAGGTAGTAAGATGACACAGTCAAGGTGTTGAAAGCAAAAACAGCCAAGAATTTTATACCCAGCACAATTATCCTTTAAACATGAAGGCAAGATAAAGACACTCCTAGATAAGCAAAGACTGAAGAATTTATTACCAGCAGTCCTGCCTCCCAGAAAATACTAAAAGAGGTCCTTTAGGATAAAAAGACATGATGCCAGATTTGAATCTGCATGAAGAAATGAGGAACACCTATAAAGGCCATCACGTAGATACATATAAATGATACCATGAGTGTATTTTACTCTTTCCTTAATTGATGTAAAACACAAGTTATAAAATGATAATTGCAAGACTGTGTTGTTGGGCTTTACTATACAGTGACATAAATTATAGGGTAATATTAACACAGAGTGGAGGGGAGGAAAAGAGATCTGTTGGAGCAAGCTTTCTGCATCCTATGGGAATTTAGTATTAATCCTAAATGGATTGTTGTAAGTTACGATGTACACTGTAGGGGAGCCTGGGCGGTTGAGCATCTGCCTTCAGCTCAGGTCATGATCTCAGGGTCCTGGGATCGAGCCCCATATTGGGATCCCTGCTTCTCCCTCTTCCACTCCCCCTGCTTTGATTTTTCTGTCTCTCTCTCTTTCAAATAAATAAATAAAATCTTTAAAAAATATATAGTTAAAAGTAAGCAATAATAATAGTACACCAGAAGATGTCTATTTAACATAAAAGAATGAAGTAACAGAAGAACAAAATAGACAGACCTGTAGAAAACAGCTAAATGGCAGAACCATACCAGTAACTACATTCCACATAAATAAACACTCAAAAAGCAGATATTAAAATTTAAAAAAAAATTTTTTTTAAAAAGCAGATATTGTCAGGCTATAAAAATGAAAACAGAAACAAAATCAGGGGCGCCTGGGTGGCTCAGTGGGTTAAAGCCGCTGCCTTCGGCTCAGGTCATGATCTCAGGGTCCTGGGATCGAGGCCCACATCGGGCTCTCTGCTCGGCAGGGAGCCTGCTTCCTCCTCTCTCCTCTCTCTCTGCCTGCCTCTCTGCCTACTTGTAATCTCTCTCTCTGTGTCAAATGAATAAATAAAAATCTTTAATAAAAAATAAAAAATAAAAAAAGAAACAAAATCAGGATCCAACTTCATGCTTTCAACAATAGGTAGACACTTTAGCTTCAAAGACACAAATAGGTCAAAGATAAAAATATAGAAAAAATATACCAAGAAAACTATAAGAAAATTGGGGTGGTTATATTTATTTTTTCAATTTTATTTTATTCAATTTAAATTCAGTGAACAGATGGTGTGTGATCAGCATCAGAGGCAGAGTTCGGTGACTCATCAGTCTCGTGTCACACCCAGTGCCCAACCCATGAGGTGCCCTCCTTCATGCCCGTCACCCTGTCACCCAGCTCCCTGCCTCCTCCCCTCCGTCAAACCTCAGCTTGTTTCCTGTGGTTAAGAGTCTCTTATGGTTTGTCTCCCTCTCTGATTTCGTCTTATTTTATTTTTGGGGTGGTCATAGTAATATCAGAAAAATAGATCTTTAAGACAAAAATTACTACAAACAAAGAAGGGACATTCTATAATGATGAAAGTATCAATGATTCGAGAGGACAGAGCAATCCTAGTCTTCATGTGCTTCTGAAGAGAGTTTCAAAATACACAAAATAGAAGCCAAGCAGAGGAAATAGGTGAGGCCCCCATGCAGTGGGAGGCTTCAGAATCCCTTCAAATAACCAAGAGGCGAAGCGGACAGAAGGTCAGCACTGACGCAGACACCCCACAGCACCTGGGGGGGCACACGCCCTTCTCAAGTGCACAAGGCGTCTTCTCTAAGATAGACCATCTTCTAGGCCACAACACATGTCGCAGTGAATTTTCAAAAACTGACATCATACAAAGTATGTTCTCCAATTACAACAAAATTAAATTAGAAAACAACAGAAGGAACTTCAGGAAATACAAAGAATTTTGAACTGAATGAAAAAAACCCATAACGTCCCCAAACCTGCTGGATGCCATTAAAGGAGAACATCTCTCAAATGACCACGTAAGGAGAAAAGAAAGATCACTGATCTGATCTTCTGCCCCAAGAAGCTGGAACAGGGGGCGCCTGGGTGGCTATTGGTTAAGCGTCTGCCTTTGGCTCAGGTCATGATCTCAGGGTCCTGGGATCGAGCCCCGCATCGGGCTCCCTGCTCAGTGGGGAGTCTGCTTCCCCCCTCTCTCTGCCTGCCTCTCTGCCTACTTGTGATCTCTCTCTCCCTCTGTCAAGTAAGTTAAAAAAAAAAAAAGGAAGAAGAAGAAGAAAAGAAATTGATTAGTAATTTAAAGTCTTCCCACAAAGAAAATCCCAGGGCCAGATAGCCTCATTGGTGAATTCTACCAAAGGTTTATTTTCTTTTAAAGATTGTATTTATTTATTTAATATATATAGGGAGAGCATAAGAGTGACCTGGGAGGGGAGAGAGAGAATCTGTGGTCGACTCCCCGCTGAGCCCTGAGCCTGATGGGGAGCTTGATCTCACGACCCAGAGATCATGATCTGACCCCAAACCAAGAGTAGGACACTTAAGTGACTGAGCCACCCAGGTGCCCCTCTACCAAATGTTTATATTTTTTAAAACATTTTATTTATTTATTTGAGAGACAGAGAACACAAGCAGGGAATAGGGTCAGAGGGAGAGAGAGAAACAGACTCCCCGTTGGGCAGGGAGCCTGATGCGGGGCTCAATCCCAGGACACTGGGACCATGACCTGAGCCAAAGGCAGACGCTCGGCCAGCTGAGCCATCCAGGCGCCCCTCTACCAAATGTTTAAAGAAAAAATACCATCAGGGGTGTCTGGCTGGCTCAGTTGGAGGACTGTGCGACTCTTGATCTAGGGGTCTAGGGGTCGTGAGTTCAAGCCCCACATGATTACTTAAAAATAAAATATTTTTTTAAAAAGGAAGAAATAACATCAATATTCCATGAACTCTTCCAGAAAATAGAGGAGGAAGGAGCACCTCTCAACACATTTTCTGAGGTCTGTATTACCTTGGTACCAAAGCCAGATAGAGACATCACAAGTAAATAAAATTACAGACCAAAATCCCTCATGAGTATAGGTGCAAACGTCCTCAGCGAAATATCAGGGTAGTGAATTCAGCAACATATAAAAAGGATTACACACCATGATCAAGGGAGATTTATCCCAAGAATGCAAGGCTGGATTTGCATCCAAAACTCAATTAGTGTAATGTACCAAATTAATAGAATAAGGAACAAAATCCACATGACCATCTCAGTAAGATACAGAAAAACCATTGAACAAAATGCAACGTGCATTCGTGATAAGCGAACCAACAAAGTACATGGGAACCTGCTCAGCCTGATAAAGGGGATCGACCCAAATCTTATACCTAAGGTCACACTTAATAGTGACAGGATGGATACGTTCTCCCTAAGATCAGCAACAAGGCAGAGATTCTCGCTCCTGCCACTTCCACTCAGCATGTGTGCCAGAAGTCTTGGGCAGTGCAACCACATATAACAAAGAAACAGAAGATATCCAGGTTGGAACAGAGGCAGTAAAATTATCTTTATTCCAGATGACATAGAAGGCTCTCTATGCCAACAGCCTGAAGGACTCCACCAAAATTCTACTATAATTAATAAAAAAAAATTCAGCAAGGATATAGGATACAAGATCAACAGCCAAAAATCAATCGCCTTTCTATGTACTGGCGATGAACAACCTGAAAATGAAATTAAGAAGAACAATTCTGCTCGGTAGCGTTGACAAGAATAAAATACTTAGCAATAAATTCCATACAAGAAGAGCAAGACCTGTATACTGAAAACTGCAAGACTTTGCTGAGGGAAATTAAAGAATATCTGAATAAAGGGAGACATTTCGTGTTCCTGGATTAGAAGATCCATGTTGCTCAGATGGTAATTCTCCCCCAAATTGACCTATCACATCCACACCATCTTTATCAAAATCCCGGCAGGTGTTTTTCACAGAAATTGACAAGCTGATCTTAAAATTTATATGGGGATTAAAAAAAAAAACAACAACAACAGAAAAGCAAAACCAGTTTTGGGGAAGAAGAAGAAAAAAAAGAACGCCACGGAGGACTTTCACTTTCTAATTCTGAAACTTACTGGAAAGCTTTGCTGATTGAAACAGTGTTAAGCCAGTGTAAGGACATAGGGACCAATGGAACAGAACTGAGAGCCCAGTGACTAGTCCTCGCATTTCCAGTCAATTGATTTTTGGTAAAGATGCCAAGTCCATTCAATGGCGGAAAGATCGGCTTTCAACCAAGGTTGCTGGACCGTCGGAGAGCCACACGCAGAAAGCTGGACCTAGATCTTCACACCACATATGAAAATTAACTCAACATGGACCATAGAACTAAAGCTATAAAAACTTAGGGTGCCTGGCTGGCTCAGTCAGAAGAGTGTGGGACTCTTGATCTCAGGGTCGTGAGTTCGAGCTCTGCGTTGGGTGTAAAGATGACCTAAAAAAAACTCAAGCTATAAAAACTTCAGAGGAACACATAGTAGAAAATCTCGATAACCTTGCATTAGGCAAAGGTTTTCTAGATTCAGTATCACAAGCACAATCTACAAAAGAAACGATACATTGAACCTCATCAAAATTAAAAACGTGTACACTTCAGAAAACATCATTAGGAAAATGAACAGGCAAGCCATAGAGTGGGAAAAAATATTCGCAAATCATAGATCCAATAAAAGGACTTGTATCCAGGATATAGGGAGAACTCAAGAAGAAGACAAACATCCAATTAAAAAATGGGCAGAAGATGTGAATAGACATTTCACCAGAGGAGATAAACAAATGGCTAATAAGCACTTGAAAAGATGCTCAACATCATTAGTCATTAGGGAAATGCAAATTAAAAGCACAATAAGATAGCACTTCACACACACTAGAATGGCTATAATTAAAAAGATAGACAATAACAAATGTTAGTCGGAACAAGGAGAAATGGGCCCCCTCATACATGGCCGGTAGAAATACAAAATGGTGCAGCTACTTTGGGAATGGGGCATCCTTTTCGAAAAAGTCAAACTTAAATTTACTAAATGACCCCACAACTCCACACCTAGGTATTTAGGCAAGGGAAATAGAGGGACGAGTCCACACAAAGCTTGCACCATTGCGATGTTCACACCAGCTTAATTTCTAATTAGCCAAAAAGTGAGAACAACCCAGTATGCGTTAACTGGTGAATGGCTGAACAAAATGTCCTCGATCCCTGCAACGGAACGCCGCTCATGGAGAAGAGAGGTTGGCCACCCGGGGCGCGCTACAACGTGGTGGAAGATTGACAACGTGTCAGGCAAAGGAGGCCAGACACAGAAGACCACATGTCATATGATCTCATTCATGTGACCTGTCCAGAAAAGGTAAATCTAGTGAAATGGAAGGTAGATGGGCAAACTTACCGACGATCGTTGACTCGCATACTAACGATGGTGAATTGTAATGAGCAATGAAGCTGTGATGATCCAGTTTCTTGGGACTCTTTCTGCAACCCCAGCAGAAGGCTCCGCCTTCGAGAGCCAGGACGTCGGTGATCACTGTACACAGAGTTGCAGGAATGGGTCAGCCATTCTCCGAAGACGGCCACAGGGAGTGATTATAAGAAGGGCATTTGTACTTCCGTGCTTGGTTCCCGGATCCGTATATTTTCCCTACTGGGAGCAGGACGCCATACAATGGTCATGCATCGAGGGTACACCTGTCCTGGAGGACAGCCCCCCGCCCTTCCAGGGGACCACCTTCAAGCTAGCATCTTAGCTGTGCCTTCTATAAGCCAGTCTGCCACCTGCACCCAGCAGCCTTTGGAGAGCCTGGTCTCTGACAGGACCGGTGGACTCTGTGGCCATGTCCACTCTACCATACCTCCTCTATTGGGATTTTATGTGGGCTCTTGTGTTGGTAGATCAAACGTCCAATAAACCTTCAGACGGGGAGGGACAGGCCTGGATGAGGCTTTGTGGCCAGGGCAGGCAAACCTCTTCTTGGGCATGATGTTTTAATTTTCTGGGTCCACTAGAGGGTGGTTTTGATTGAGATGAACATTTAAACTGGTGAACCTCAAGTAAAGGAGACAGATCACCAGATGGGTGGGCCTCGTCTCATCAGTTGAAGGCCTGTCTTGAACAAAACGATCAGCCTCCTGGAGCGAGAGGCGTTCCTCCAGCAGACTGACTTCCACCTCCATCTGTTCCATTGTGTCCAGGGTCTCCAAGCTGCCAGCCTTGGACTAGAACTGCCTCATCAGATCTTCTAGGTCCAAGCCTGCCAAATACTGCAAATTGGAGCTTGCCAGCGTCATCACCATGTGAGCCCACCCTATACAATAAGCTTCTTTCTGCATATTTACATACCCTACTGGTTCTGCTTCTCTGGAGGACGGCGGCTAGAATGCTAGGTGTGTCAGTTCCAACCAAGAGGAGTCGCTGCCTTTCCAGGGTCTGTGCAGTCGAGGTGTCGCACCAGGAGGGGCTCGCGTTGGTTTCCGTTGCCAGCAGGCTGGACCTTCAGCTGAGGTCAGTGGGAGGCCCTGCTGCTGGGCCCATGGCTACTCTGGCCCTGCTCCCCAGCCTCTCCCAGGGGGCTGACAGCAGAGGCTGGCTGACATCAGCTGGTCTAGTCACCTTGTGTCCTCAGGCCGGCATTGCCTTGCGTCTTCTCTGGTAGATGCTCCTGGGGGGCGTCCTCCTGCACCCCGGAGGTCTTCCCACATCATGCCCTGTCTGAAGCCTGTCCACATGCCTCTTCTGCAGACCTCCTTCTTGCTGGTCTCCTAATATTCCCTCTCCAGGTCCCCGAGACGCCCATCCAACCACTTGCTGGCTTTCGAGGATCCGTACGTCTTCAAACCTCGAGCCGCTGTGTTTTCCATACAATACGGATGTCGGGGGCTACCACCTGAAGCTCCGTCCGTTGGGGGATTGCCCCCACCACCGCTTTAAGTAACGACTGTGGGAAAGTCATACAAGGGGGTGTTAGTTTCCACCTGGCACGTGCTCTCTCTCCTGGGACATTGGCTTTGGAGCCAAGAGTCATCGTGTACGAAATCCAGCTGCCCAGATGCCTCTTTGCGGGAGAAACCACGTGGAGAGACGCATCCAGAGAGAGATGCCCAAGGAACGGCGGCTGTTCCAGCTCCCAGCCTGGGTGCCAGGCGTGCGAGAGAGAGGGCCCGCCAGTGGTCCCAGCCCCAGTCTCAACCCTGGTACACCAGATCTGCCGGGGTTGAGAATTCTAACTTTCAGAGCTCCGCAAGCCTTATAATTAACTCCTGAGCCAGATCCTTAGCTCCTTCTGCCCTTCAGCTGCAGGAGATGAGAGTCTCTAATTCATATGGTGCTAAGGAGACCCTCTGGTTATCTTAATTAGCCTTTAATTGGTGATTAACCACCCTCAGCCTTTGCTTGTCTTCCTCCAATGCTTCCAGTTGCCCCCAGCAACAGCCATCCAATTCCAGAGCCGGTAGGATGACTCTTTCTCTGGTTCTCCTCAAATACCTGATGTGCCGTACTCTCCCGGGCATTCCTTTCTGCTGGTCTTAATTGCATCTCTACCTCATGCCAGTGGCTATCAATGCTCCCCGATCGCCAGTGATAGAGTCCTCATTGCCAGCCATCTGGTGGCTGAGCCAGATCCAAAATCCCATTCCAGAGACTCTTGGACCACTTCAGGTTCCATCTGTTGCAGGTTGGCTTCCATGGCATGCCTGCTCTGAGATGAAGATTTGCACGCAGGAAGTCTTTTGGGGGAGTCCTTGGGACCAACCCACGGGGAGGGGCTGCGGGAAGCAGAAGCTGGGGAGGCAGATTAAAGGCCTCCGTCGATCGCACAGGGGTCCGTGGCCTTGGGATGGCTCGTCAGAATGGTCCCACTGAGGGAAAGGACGCCAAGGCTTTCTATCCCCTTACCCACTGGCCATTCCACAGGGGCTGCCCCTGCCCGGTAAAGAGGTGTGACCTTGGGTGAGGCAGGCCTTTTTGGATGAAGGCGACGCCCAGAGAGGACTCGGGGGGCAGGTGGACGCCGCCCACTCTAGGCAGCTGGGGGATGAGTGCCCCGGGGCTGGGCTGCTGGAGAGTGAATGTGGGCACTTCAGCCAATGGTGAGCTTTCTCTAGACATGTGATGCTGGGTTCCCACCCAAGTTCGGACCCTCAGATAGAGACCCAAGGTGCGTTTGGGTGACTTCCCGGAAATCCAAGGAGAAACAATGGTCAGATCACCGTCTTGGTGATCAGTCATCATGGGCTCCATGTGCCTTGTTCTGAAAGATTTCTTTGCAGAGGTAGTGTCTGTGACTGTGTTTGATGTGGGGGGAAATAAAAGTCTCAATGCCCAGGGGTACTTAAGGCAGAAAGAAATAGGATTCTTTTTTCTTTTTTTTTTTTTTAGGGAGGGAGAGTGAGAAAGAGGGGGAGGGGCAGAGGGAGATGGAGAGAGAGAATTTAAGTAGGCCCCACCACGCCCAGCGTGGTGCCCAGTGAGGGGCTCGATCTCAGCACCCTGAGCCGAAATCCAGTCAGACGCTTAGCCTACCTAGCCAGCCAGGTGCCCCAAGGTTGTTCTTTTTAAAAATAACGGTGTACACATCGCATTTATCAAACTCTATATTCATTCATTTGTTTATTAGCCAGCATTTGTAAGCATCTACATGTACCAGATACTGTACTTTGAGTTAAAGTGTCTGGGGTGCCTGGCCAGCTCCGTCAGAAGAGAGTGTGATCTCAGGGTGGTGGGTTTGAGCCTCACATTGGGTGTAGAGATTACTTCAAAATAAAACCTTAAAAATATATATATTTACAATTTAAAACATATTTTTATTTTATAAAATAAATATATAATAAATATCTAAATATATTTGTATATTATATAACATAATATACAAATATATATGACATATACTATAATAAATAAATTAATAAATTATGAAATATAGAATAAATCAATCAAAATATATTTTATTTTACATTATATATTATAATTTTATATATAATGTATTAATTGTATTGTTATATGTTGTATTATCCATTAATTGTATATTATAAATAATATATGACTGTATATTAATTATATATTGTATATTGTACATATTATAAATATATATCATAAAATTCTATATATTTTACATATGTATTTACATATACTTCTTGGAGGGTTGTTTTGACAGCTCGACACCCTTCCTTTAGGGAACCATTCAGTGAGGGCCTGGCGGGGCCAGCCACCAGTGATTCCCGCTCCTTCACTTGGACAATCACTAGGCTGCAGGTTCTGAGCTTGAGTTGATAAACAGAAGCAGGGAGAAAACAGCCCTTTCCCCTGGCGTTGTTGACCTGGTCTATGTGAGCATAGGGCTCCTAGAGGGAGGGTCGATAGTGGGGGGGAAGGGGGAACCAAACGAGGAGCAGAGGTGAGAAGGAAAGAGGGGGGAGACAGGGCAAGAGGGAGAGAAGAAATAGTATTTGAGCCCCTAGATTTCACGACTCTGTAAATTATTAAATTTGCTTTCTTAAGCTTGTTTGAATCGTTTTTTTTTAAGATTTTATTTATTTATTTCACAGTGGGAGAGAGATCACAAGGAGGCAGAGAGGCAGGCAGAGAGAGAGAGGGGGAAGCAGGCTCCCCGCTGAGCAGGGAGCCCGATGCGGGCCTCGATCCCAGGACCCTGAGATCATGACCTGAGCCGAAGGCAGCGGCTTTAACCCACTGAGCCACCCAGGCGCCCTGTATTTTTTTTCTTAAGATTTTATTTATTTGACAGAGACACAGCGAGAGAGGGAACACAAGCAGGGGGAGTGGGGGAGGGGGAAGCAGGCTTCCCGCGGAGCAGGAAGACCTACATGGGGCTTGACCCCAGGACCCTGGGATCATGACCTGAGCCGAAGGCAGATGCTTCACAACTGAGCCCCCCAGGCGCCCCTGAATTGTATTTTTCGATTGATTTATTTTTTTATTTAAAATTTATTTGTATTTGAATTCAATTAACACGTAACGTATTATTGGTGTCAGAGGTGGAACCCAGTGGCCCATCGGTCTTGTGTAACACCCAGCGCTCGGTCCATCGCGCGCCCCCCTTCCTGTGCACCACCCCGTTCCCCCACCCCCCCTCCCTCCAGCGACCCTCAGTTTCCTATGCTTCAGAGTCTCCTATGGTTTGTCTCCCTCTCTGATTTCATCTTGGTTTTTTTTTCCCCCTCTTCCCTTATGATCCTCTGTTTTGTTTCTTAAATGCCACATATCAGTGAGATCACACGATAATTACCTTTCTCGGGTTGACTTACTGTGCTCAGCATCACACCCTCTAGTTTCAGACCTGGAGCCGCATTTCCCTGACTCCCAACCGCAACGATCCTGATGGGAATCTCCCGCAAGGGTCCGCCGCTGGCCCCCGCCGCTGGCGCCACGCGTGGCGCACACTTTCCCGTGGACCAAGAGCTCCAGGCACTGGGCACCTTGTCCCTGTGGAGAGCGACTAAGGACAGCCGTGTCTTGCAGATGAGGACGCGGGCTTGGTGAGATTTTTACACATGGGATGGATTGGAAAACGTGTTATAAACGGAACAAGACTGATTGTGGGCGACCTTTGATTGCTCCTGCTAGTGAATCATGAATGTCACCTGGAGAACTGAACGCTGCACGCAAGACACATTCTGTGCCCTGGCTCTTTAGCAGCCTGGCGTCAGGCGCTCCTCAGAGGCAGGGGCGGTGTTTTCCACCCTCCGGAGTCTTGGAGCCTGGCACAGCGGCTGATGGAACAGGTGCTCCCACCGAATATTCGGCCTGACCGGGGGGCGGGACGCCGTCACTGGCCTGGGCAGCCCGCGGCCCGGCCGTGTCCCCCGACGGGCAGATGTGGACATAAGGAGGAGGGTGCCCCATGCTCGGGCAGCAGCTGGAGGACCACGGTGGGCTCAGGGCTGCCTCCACTACGCGGTGTTGTTTTTGTTTTCGTTTTTGTTTTTTAAAGATTTTATTTATTTATTTGACAGAGAGAGAGAGATCACAAGTAGGCAGAGAGGCAGGCAGAGGGAGAGGGAGAAACAGACTCCCCGCTGAGCAGAGAGCCCGATGCGGGGCTCGATCCCAGGACTCTGGGATCATGACCTGAGCCGAAGGCAGAGGCTCGAACCCACTGAGCCACTCAGGCGCCCCCCACTACACGGTGTCATTGTGAGCCTGTCCCTCCAACGTGCTCGCCTTCGTCGCTCCCCCTGTAAGATGGGAAGGTAGAGACTGTGATGCTGGTCCTGTTCGGACGCCCTCCCATCTCACTACCTCCGAGGGCAATGACCAGGAGGCTTCCTGGTCACTCCGCCGGACGTGTTTTCTGGCTGCTGGGGACTCTAGGACAGGCCAGAAGGGCTGGGTCATGAATGCCCCCGGAGAAGTGTCCTGTGTGCCCCCCCCCCGGTCAGCTCCCTTCCTTCCCTCCCTGCCAGACCCACTCCCTACAGGTGCTCCTCAAACAAGGCAGCTGAGCGCCTCATGCAAGGTGAGGGGCAGGCTGTCCCTCTCTGAGGTTTGCAGTGTGGGGGACCTTGCATTTTCTCTTGAAGGGGACCCGCGCCGGGGGGCTGACATGGACGGAGTGGGGATTGGTGCTCTAGCCCAGGGGACCAGGAACGGCCGAACCACCAGCATTCGTTCCCCGGGACCAGACGCCTTCGTTCTCAGACTCTCTGGAACACTCAGCCACCATCCCCATCTCCTTCTGCCCGCAGCACTTCCGTTTTTCCTTCGGGGGGGGGACCCCTACCCTCTCCGAGTCCCCGAGGTTTGGGCGGCAGGGTCTCTCTGCTTGTCCCTCGGCAGCTCTGGGAGCAGGTCCCTCCAGCCGGGCCAAGCCCCCGACCCCAGAGCCGGAATGTCCCGCAGAGTCACAGTGTGGCCCTCAGCCACAGTTCGTCCCTCCTCTCGTCCCTCCTCTCTCGTCCCTGGCAGTTTTCTGTTTGGTTCTGTGGGCCTCTCTGTGGCGCCCCCTCTTCTGGGCCGTTCTGCCGGATGCACCTGCCCCATCTCGGGCTCTGTCCATCATGCCGGGCGCACGACCCTGCCCCGGACAAGGCGGCCGCAGCCGTGGGCGCTCGGGAAGCTCCCGCATCCCAGCCCCTCGCCACTTTCCCTCCCTGTTGTGAGCCGATCCGTTCGTGTCTGAAGAAAATGAGACCGCCTTTACATCCAGGCTTTTAAAATTGCTCAGGGCACTCCTGCTCAGACACCCTCGAGTAAGGGGGTGGAAGGGTGGAATTAGCGAAATGTGGAATAATTTGAAGAGATCAGACCTAGTTTGTCCAAGATTAAGGATACCTCTTAATTAAGTGGCCCAATCTTTCTTGCTGGGGGAAAAAATCACTTCAGCCCTTAATTTTCTTAAGCATCCCTGTAAGAACGTAGGTGCAAAGGCTTCTGGGGGTGTTTATTAGGTTGTTTTATTTTAATCACCCACGGCTGGGCTTGCCAGGAGACATTGCAGACATTTCACTGAATTCTCAATCAGCCACCTTCAAGAGCTCACCCAGAACCTTCTCCGGAAGTCCACCAGATTCTGCAGCAGGGAGGAAATTTCCATTCCCCTCTGTGCCTTTGGACAGGCTCCGCCCAGGCAGCCCCAGAGTGGGGGTCCAGGACTCTCGCTGGCTGGACCCCCCGCTGTGGGCCCAGATCCCTCAAGGACCCCACGGCCCCACAGTGTATCTTTGCCCTCGGCTCCGTGAAACAGTGGGAAGGGAACAGGCTGAGAGCAGAAAGAGGGGAAGAACATTCCAGAAGCCCCCCAAGAAAGCAGCAGGAAGGAGACTTCTGAGAGTGGCCGTGGGCTGGGGCAGGCATCTCTGAGGAGGTGGCAGGTTCTGGGACAGGAGGACGGCAGGAGGGAGCAGCAGGGCGGAGGGCGAGCTGGCTGGGCGCGGAAGCACCAAGGGGCAAGGCCCCGGGGAGCTCAGCAACGGAACCCCGGAGGGGAAACAGGGCTGAGGGTGCAGGTCTCGCCAGCTGTCAGGGCTTGAGATTTTGTTCCTGGGGTTTTAAACAGGGACTGGTGTGCCCTGACCGATGGTCTTCGGGGGACGGGGTGACAGCAGGGTTACCTGCAGGGCTGCAGCGGGGTCCCCGGGCAGGGGCTGCGTGAAACTGCCACGCTGGAGGGTCGGGGGGCAGGGGTCCCAGCGCCAGGGAGGTAGGATGAAGTGTTTGGGGACAGACAGGGGCGTATGGGTGGGTGGGTGCCTCTGGAGGTTCGCGGAGTCCTGGCAGAAGACAGGATCCCCCTCGGGTAGTTCAGACTGGAGAATGAATGATCACCAGGTGTAGCCCCTGGGGCTGGGCAGCCGCAGGAAGCTGGCTCACACACGGACACACACACGGACACACACACACACAGAGACGGACACACACACACGGACACACACACACACACGGACACACACATGGACACACACACACACAGACGGACACACATACACGGACACACACAGACACATGGGCACCACGGACACACACACACAGACGGACACACGGACACACACACACAGAGACGGACACACACACACGGACACACACACACAGACGGACAGACGGACACACACACAGACGGACACACACACGGACACACACACACAGAGACGGACACACACACACGGACACACACACACGGACACACGGACACACACACACAGAGACGGACACACACACACGGACACACACACACAGACGGACAGACGGACACACACACAGACGGACACACACACGGACACACACACACAGAGACGGACACACACACACGGACACACACACACGGACACACACATACACGGACACACACACGGACACACGGACACACACACACGGACACACGGGCACACACACACAGAGATGGACACACACATACACAGACACACACATACACGGACACACACACGGACACACGGGCACACACACACGGACACACGGACACACACACGGACACACGGGCACACACACACGGACACACGGACACACACACACATGGAATCACGGACACACACACACGGACACACACACACACACGCACACACCCTTCCCGGGCACGAAGGGCCCAGGGACCAGCGATGCCCACTGCCCGGCCAGGGGCAGGATGCCCGGCGCTGGCCTGCCCGGCGGGTGCCTCCCCCGGGAACCCGAGCCGAGCCGAGGCAGGAGCCCAGCCAGCAGGGGAGGGGGCGTCCTCCAGGCCGCGGTGGTCCCGGCTTCCCCTGCACTGCCTGTCCGGGCCGAGAGGAAGGGTGGCTGCCGGGCATAAATCATCAGGCCGGCACGTCCCGCTGCGGGACAAACGTCAGCGAGCTGCTGCGCGGTGCTGGGGGCCCCCCTGATTTACGGCGGGCTCCCGCCTCGACTACGCTCCCGACCCAGCCGGGGAGCCTGCCCCGCCCGGGGTTCCCTCCCTCCCTCCTTCCTCGGCTCTGTGACAGGGGGCTTAGGAGGCTGACGCGTTCATTCCCCCCGCGGGGCCCACTGGGGACCTGGGTGGACCCCGCGCCCCGGAACAGGCCCGGGGAGGGGGGTCTGCCCCTTCCTGTCCCTTCGCGCACCTTCCTAAGCCGTCCCTGTCCTGACCGACTCCTCGGGTGTGTGTCCGCTGCCCGCGGGAGCCCACCTGCTCCAGCCACCGCCCTGGGCTGCGGGGTCCCGGCTGCCCCCGTGGGAGGGGAGGGCGGTCTTGGGCCAGGGACCAGAGTGGGGCATGGGGACCCTGAGGAGAGGGCCCCTGCACACGGCACAGCGGGCTGGGGCCGACGTGAGGGTGCTCTCCCTCTGACGCAGGATACCCTGGGAGAGGCAGGGGAGGGGGAGAGGAGGCCGTGAGAAGCCTGTGTCCTGGCGCGGGGTCTCGGGCTCCATGGAGGAAGACCCCCTTCCGGAAGAGTGAGGACGCAGGCAGGGAGGGTCCCAGGCGGCTGGGCCAGGCCAGGTCTGTGTCCGGCCCCCCATCTCCGTTGCCCCCACTGTCAATCTTCTTTGAAAGGCCCTGGGATTAGGTTTGCCCAGTCGACCCCCTGGCCCACCCTCCCGCTGCTCGCCTAACCCTGGGGCCCCCAGGATGCCGCCGGCTAGCCAGCCCCTCTGCCAAGCCCATCTGGGCCCGGTCAGGCCTGCAGCCTGGGGCCAGAGGCGCCCTGGCCAGGAGAGGGTCCCAGTGGGGGTCTGGGGTGCCCCACAGCTCCTGGGACGTCCAGGCCGGGCCTCCACACGAGGGCAGCACGCACGCACTGAAGCCGCTGGGCTGCCCGGTCTGGGCCGGGACCCAGCACCGCCCTCGGCTCTCTGGCCCCGCTCCCCGCTCTCTGTGGCAGCCGCTGCTAAGACATCATCCCCAGGGCTGTCTGGGATTCGAATCACACCCCCCCTTCACCTGGTTCCCCCTGGGCCCACCAGCACCTCCCGGGGCCCCAGGCCCCTCACGTGTGGCTCCCGCACAGAGAGAGACCCCCGAGGGGGCTGGGGGAGGCATGGGATTGGGGGGGGTCTTCGGAGCCTTGCCTAGGCTCAGCTGGGGCCCTCCCTGTACTGGCCGGACCTCCCCCTCCCGAGGCCACACTCGGCCTTTGGGCCCTGGTTGTGCCGCCCAACGAAAAGACATTTCCCTGAGAAGGGCTGTTTGCTGGAGAAGGGGTGTTTGCTGTACACGGGAGAGCCTCCATCCGGGCTGGGGGCAAAGGGTGGATCCCCTTGCAGGGCTGATGGGAAGGAGATTCCCACCTGGAAGGTGAAATCCGACCAGGCTGGCCTCCCTGGGGGCCTCCTAGGGGGTGTCACTGACTTGCCCTGGTCTGCCTCTCTCGCTCCCTTCCGCCCCTTGCCCCCCACCGGCATGGGCATCTCCTGCCGGCTCCCGGGACAAACGAGCGCTTTGTTTTTCTGCTTTTAGGCAGTGTTTTCGGCCCCCCTCCTCCCGGGTGAGCGTGTCCACGCCCTGGGGGCCCCATACCAAGGTCAGAACCTCCTGCAGCCTTAGGTGGCCAGCACGGCCCCCAGTACAGGGAGGCGGTGACTTGACCTCAGAGTCTGCCGATGTGACAATAGCAAGGAGGGAGGTCCGAGGCCTCTGCAGGCTCCTTTCCCAGACCGGAGAGGGACTCGGGAGGTGGGTCACCAACCACAGTCTCATCCCTCCAGAGCACGGCTCTTGATCTGGGGCGATTTTGCCCCCGGGGGACACTGGGCAAACGTCTACTGACATTTTTGACTGCCACGACCCAATGCCACTGGCGGGTGGTGGCCAGAGGCCCGGCAGCCTCCATGGCTTGGACTGGTGCAGCCCCCCAATGTCAGCGGTCGTGAGGTTGGGAAACTCTGCTATCCGGGTCGAGAAAGTGGGGCTCAGAGAGGGGCGTCCGGGGTTTTCTGGGACACACGGAGGGTCCTTAGAGCAAAGGTCACTCCTGCGCTCTGGGCCCCATTTCTCCCCTGCGTCCCAGGTCCTGTGCGGCTCCCACAACCTCTCTGGGCTCAGTTTCCCTCCTGTAAAAATAGGCGGCTGGGGTCAAGGTCCTGGAGCTGGGCCCCTGCCAGTCCTGATGTGTAGCCTATAATTATCGATGTCAGATGAGTGGAGGCGATTCATCCCCCGGGGCCGACACCGGCACTGACATCAGCCCCCAGCCACGGCAGCCATGCGGTCTGTTGATCCGGGGGCCCCCCGCAGGAATGAGCCCCGTGAGCTGCACCTGCCCTATTGATAAGTACCAAGCATACACCAGACGCCAGGAATGTTTAAATGGTCGGGTCCATCCTGTTCCAGAAGATGCCGCGCGTACATCAAGGCTATTTTCGGGTGCCAGCGGGGCCCAGGAGAAGGGCAAGGGGCTCTTTGCCGACCTGGTTACAGCCATGTGCGGGGACAGCAAATGCCACATTTCTGTCCAGTGATCTAACGGGAAGAGTTGCAGAGGGCATGACTCCCATACGGAGGCCTCTGCAGGCCCAGGACTGGGCTGGAGGGAGGGAGCAGGGTGGCGACAGATAGGGGGACAGTTGAGCCCTTCGGAGCTGTTCTGTGGTCTTCCCTGGAGCCGAGTGTAGCCCCCCAAACCCAAAGCAGCCCCTGGGGGCTTAGACCTGGGGGGAAGAGGGCCATAAGACCTCTCCTTCGGGCATTCCAAGAGACAGGTGCCTGACGCACACACCCTGCTTTCTGGCCAGTCCCCGGTACCTGCCTCTCTGAGGCTTGGTGGACAACGCGGGGCCACTTCAACCCTCTGGTGGGCTCCATGAGAAGATCTCATGAGAATGTTTGCATGGGACACTCGGGGACCCCTTCCAGGGGTTCTGGCCGGGGCGTGTGCTCCTTGGAGCTGCCCCGCCCCTCCCCCGGCTCCTTCGCCCTGCCCCTGCCCATCCGCTCTCCCAGCCTGATTTCGGGTTTCCTGCAGACGCCGCAGGGAAGGCTGGAGGGAGAGGCAGCATTACAAACTCGCTGCCACTTTACCCTGGGGTCTGTGGGGTTCCACCGATGACTGGGGATAGAGCTTTGGGGGCCCCCGTGTCTGTGCACCGTGCCTGGCTCACGGCTGCCCGGCAGAGTCTCTCCCAAACGGGCGGTTCAGGATGCCTGAGCTCTTCTCTCTGGCCCCTGGGCCCTTCCCACTCTGCAATGCAAGCATGCCAAATTGCTCATTTTCCTCTCGCCATGCGGGGTCCGGTGGGGGGTGGGACCGGGCTCAGGTCGTGCAAGGCTGTCCCCTCCTGTGCTGTGGACAGATCGCCCTATTCATGCAGCGCTGAGGGGGAGCGGCGGGCGGGAGGAACACAGCCCACTCGGACCCAGACTAAACTCACTATCCCATAAAGTGCCAGGACTCCGTGCGACCCCTCCCTGCTCTCGTGGGCTCGATCTGCCCCCCCACCCCCTCGATCTTTTTCTTCGCCTCCGGAGGACTTTTGGTCACCCCAAAGTTTCCCTTTGGCTTTCCTACCGTGTCCCCTGTGCGGGCAGGGGCGTGGGGAGGAACGGGAGCGTTGGCCGCCCAGTCTATTTTCCACCCTGGAGATGCAATCACTTAGGGAAGCAGCCCAGAACGAGGTCACCAGTCCCCATCACGAAGGCTGTGCCTCCCTTCTCCACCCAGAGACATAGTTGAGGCTGGCTTTCATCTATTTTAATTTGGTTGACAGACATCAGACCTAAAACAGATCTGCAGTTGGAAGGGGAAAATTCCTCAATGTTTTAATTTGCTCCGTCCGACTCCAGCCAAAGAGGCCATGGGCTTACTTTTTCCACCTCCCGCCCCCTGGAAGGGAGCGTGTGCTCAAGGCGGATACAGAACACCGCCTGTTCTCGGAGGCCCCTGGAATGGCTTGGCTCAGCGCATAAAAAAAGATCCTGACATTCTCTGTCCTCTTGACTCTTCCCAAAGTAGCATCTCTGCGGGCAGTATTACCTTGTAAGGAGCTGAGAGGCGCGGGCCAATGAGTGTGCGGTCGGATCATGGGGGACGGGGACAGGGACAGTCATAAACGGCCCGGGGATTATCTCTGGCTCTCGGAGCGTTTGGGAGCGGGGAGGAATGAGACCAGGGCACCAAGGGAGGGAGAGGTGTTGCTGTGTTTTTCGGATGCCAGAACTATAATTAAGGGGTGAGAAGGTCCACGCTCGCCACGGCCACAGGACGATCATGAAACCCAATAGCCCCCAGAGCCTGGGTTTGGAACGGCCCATGGCACTTGCTTTGAAGCCTATTTCGGAGCCGAGCACATTTATCACGGGTACCGGGGCTCTGACAGAGTCAGGTGGCATGTGGCCATCTCTCGGTGCCCAAAGTAGCTCTTGCTGTCTCTCACGCACCTGTTCTGGGGACACCTCAAAAGACTTGGAGGTTCTTTCCAGAGAGCCCTGAGCGCCTGCGTGGGCGGGGGGGGTGGGGGTGGGGTCTTGTCTGAACAGAGGGCTTTCCAAGGGCATGAGCCCGGGGTGCAGGGAAAAGGTCCAGAGGAGAGCCGAGCAGGGTGGCAGATACTTTTGCTCCATCAGTCCCAGCGTGAAGGGAGGGGGACGCCCTTGGCCCTGACCGCAGGTTCCAGTGTGGCCTCCCACGGGGCACGCTTCTGCGACATCGAATCTGGGTCAAAGGTGCCTGAAGCCTCGCTCCTTCTCTTGGGCTCTGTGTTGGTTGGCCACGTGTCATCATAAAAAGGGAAGAAAAACAAAACCCCAAACCGGGCCCTGTCTCCTCTGCACTCACGTGAACGTCCACGCTTCCTTCCCGGGGGCTCATCGACCGCAGCCCGGGGCCTCGAAACACTGGGAGGCAGGCCTTCCGCCTCTTCCCTCCACCTCTGACCACATCCTCTGAGACAAACGATTCCTGGAGAATCCCACACATACACAGACTCGGTTGTGGCCAAGCCATGTGGTCACGCTGTTGCCACAGGCCTTGGCCAAAATCCTTTCTTAGAAAGCCACGGGCTTGGTGTTCCCCTGATGCGAGGGGGCAGCCCCGCCCCGCACGGCGGCGGCGCCACGGCCTCCCGGGCTGCTCCGGGGGGGATCAGGGGGTCCGGGGTCCCTGGCGGGATGGCCGGAGCAGGAACCAAGCCGAGGGGGTGGCTCGCCTTTAAGTGACCCCACGTTAACTCGACAGATGAGAGCCCCAGAGCCAAGTCTGGCTAAGGCCCGGGGCTGCCCACGGGTATCCACGTTGCTCGCCGGGGCAGGCAAAGGCACGAACTTGCAAAGTCTCGGCTTAATTCCTGGCGCTCTGAAGTCCACCTCCTTCCTGAGGCTGGTGGTTACTGTGCTAATCAGCTAGGCCGCAACGGCAATTAGACATGACCGCGTGCGGAGCCGTGCCAGCCCCGTGTCACCGAGGGCCGCCGAGCAGGCTCGCCGGGCACCAGGCACTCCTGAGCGTGCTCGGGCCGCGCCGGCTCGCGGACCGTGTGCCCAGGGGACAGACCTGTCCCCCCTGCTTCCCAGCGCGGGGGGCCCCGGCACGGAGCCCCGTCCTCGCCGTGCCGCCGAAGGAGGGATGAGGCTCCGCGATGCCAAAGTGTCTCCTCCCCCGGGAGCCCGGAGCCTCGGGCGGGGGACCGAACCCGCGGCTGGACGCGGAGGAGCTGTTTCAGGCCGACACGGGAAGGCCTTCCTTCTCTCCGAACTTTCACCCTGGCGTGGCAAGCACCCCGCCTTGCAGGGCCGTGCCCAAGGCCTGCTCCGGGCTGAAGGCACGCTCTGCACCATGGCCACCGTCTCTACAGCACCTGCCCCCCAAAGGCAGCGGGGGTTCAGCCCCGTAGCGCCCCCACCCAGATCCCCTCCCTGCTTCTTTCTGGGAGTCAGAGATTCGGGGCCACGGGCAGCTTCGACTTCACCAGAGGTGTTTCCAGCAAGAAGACCACGGCGTAGAAGGCCACAGGAGGCTCTTGCAGGGAGCTGGGCCCTCCCTGCAGCTCGCCCGCTTCTCCCTGCCCTTCCTCAGGATTCGGAAGTTCCTTTCCTCCCAGGAAAGCCCCCCGCCCCACCCTCGGCCTCAGCCAGAGCCACAGACGGGCCAGGTTGTTCGAATGGATTCTCTCTCCCCTCTCCACCTTCCCCCTCCCCTTCTTTTCTTCCTTCTTTTTATTGAAGCATAAAGTACACACACAAAAGGGCACAGAATACAAATGCATTTTCACAAAGCCAACATACCCGTGTAACGGAGCCCAGGCCCAGAACGCTCCCCGCCTCCGGAGCCCTCTCTTGCAGGGACAAGTGTCCACCCAGGGCGACCCCCGGCCCCATGTCTGACACGGCTGAGGTCTCAGCTTGCTTTGGCTTCTGCGTGTTCTGTCCATGCACGAGCTGCGCCCTGTGATCTCGCATCCACGTGCTCGGAGTGGCTGTGCAGGGTCTCCCCCGACGCTCAGGGGCAAGCCACACCGGGCCACCTCCTCCAGTGGACCCCCCAGGCCACAGAACCACGCTGAGCTGGGCCGCCAGGACCCTTCTTGTCCGAACCTCCCGGTACACGCTTGTTAAGTGGGGGCGTCCCACTGTCCACCGAAGGGCTCTCTGGGGACTCGCGACTGGTTCTTTTGTTTTTTTGTTTTTTTCTCAACTGGTTTTTTATTTTTTTTTATTTTTAAAGATTTTATTTATTCATTTGACACAGAGAGAGAGATCACAAGTAGGCAGAGAGGCAGGCAGAGAGAGAGGAGAGAGGAGGAAGCAGGCTCCCCTTTGAGCAGAGAGCCCGATGCAGGCCTCAATCCCAGGACCCTGGGATCATGACCTGAGCCGAAGGCAATGGCCTTAACCCACTGAGCCACCCAGGTGCCCTTCTCAACTGGTTTTGATGAAGAATTTATCCTGGTTGGGGCACCTGGGTGGCTCAGTCAGTTAAGAGTCTGCCTTTGGGTCAGGTCACGATCCTGGGTCCTGGGATTGAGCCCCGCGTCTGGCCCCCCACTCAGGGGGAAGCCTGCTTCTCCCTCTCCCACTCCCCCTGTTTGTGTTCCCTCTCTCGCTGTTTCTCTCTGTCAAATAAATAAATAAAATCTTTAAAAATGAAATGAAATAAAATAAAATAAAATAAAATAAAATAATAAAAAAAGAATTCATCCTGGCTCTGTCACTGTCTGCCCCAGACCTTGTGCTCCGAGGGCGTCCCTGCCTGGGGCCCGGTGCTCCCCACGACACTTGCTGGGGACAGAGCCTGGCAAACGGTAGCCACCCTATGGTCGCCATCCTCTCCAGTCACAATGGGTATGTGGCCCCCGTTTTACAAAAGGGGAAACTGAGGCTCGGTCCTTCTGACCCCAAAGTAGCTCTCACTCTAACAAACAGGTGAAAAGTCAGGAGCTCGGGGCAGGCCCAGCCCTGTGCGAGAGTCTCGTTCTGAGACCCTGAGAGCGAGGGAACTGTCGGTTGGGGTGTGGCCCAGGGCTGGGTGTCCTGCCCCCCAGGCCTCACCTGCAAGCCTCAAGGCCGCTGTCCCACAGCGCAGAGCACATGGCCTGGGGAAGCTGCTCGGAGGGGCTGGACGGGGGTCTGACTTCCCTCTCCGTTTCTCTGACCTGTACCTTCCGCGCCCCCATGCCCCGCTCCTTGGGAGACTCGGGAAGGTGGGGCTCCGAGTTCTGGGGAGCTAAAAGTAAGGAAGCCAGGGGAGAGCACGTGGAGGTTGGGGGCTCAGTAGACACCCCAACATTCGTGGCTTCACTCGTCCACTAGGCCGTGCTTGCTGTGTGTGGTTCCAGGCGTTGCCAGGCCTGTGGGGGACACACAAAGAGCCAGATGGGTTCCAGCCCTTGGAAGGTGCCAAACCAGCCCACGGGGCACAGTGGGCCAGTTTTCAGGGAACAGAGGGCCACCTGGGCAGAGGCAGAGAACTTGGCGGGGGGCTGGTGCCCTGTAGGACGGGTACTTTGTAGCAAATTGTGGTAAGTACACACAACGCGAAATTCACCATCTGACCTGCATTTAGGTGCCCAGTTCAGGGGCACTAAGTACATCCACCATCCATCTCCAAAACTTTTCATCTCCCCAAACCGAAACTCCACGCCCATCGAACACCCCCTCCCCTGTCTACTTCCTGTCTCTGTAAGTTGGAGTCCTCTCGGGACCCCGAGAAAGTGGCATCAGGCAGGACTTGACCTTCTGTGATTGGCTTCTTTCACTTAGCATGGCCTCTTCCGAGTTCATTCACTTTCCAGCACGTGTCCACTTCATTTCTCTAAGAGACGATAATACTGCGTTGTATGCACCTGCCCCATTTTGTGCTACCGATGGATACCAGGCGTGCCTTCCACCTTTTGGCCGTCGTGAATGGTGCTGGTGGGAGCACGGGTCTGCAAACATGTTTGCCTCCCCGCGTCCAGTGCCTTCGGGGCCGCACCCAGACGTGGAATTGCGTTTAAACACAGAAGCTCGTGCCCAGCGTTGCGTCTCCGAAAACCCCTCTGGGCCGGCTGGGAGGGTGGAGGAGGCTAGAGGCCGGGCCCCCAGGGTGGAGGCTGGGCAGAGGCAAGGGGCAGAGACAATGAGGCCTGAGCCAGGGGGCGGGGGTGGGGATGGGGATCGGGGGTCTTTTTCTGAGTCGCCCGGATAATACACTGGCTGCGGGCAGCGTGTGGGGGGAGAGGGAAATGGCCCGATTGCAGCTGGGTGGGCTGAGTGGTTGAGAATGACACCATTATCCCAGAGGTAGGGTGCGAGGCCTCCCTTGTGGGCAGGGAGGAAGGGGGAGATAATGAGTTCAATTTGGCCGATTTAATAATTTCTTCCTTCATGAATTCAACAAACATTTCTGGAGGGTCCATTATGTGCTAAGCGCTGCGCAGGACGCTGCAAACAGCTGGGGGAGGGGGCAATTGCTGGCCCCTCCCGCCGCACCCCCCCCAAGCTGGAGCAGCCGCGTAAATAGATGCTTAGGATGCATTGAGATAAGAGGCCCATCGGAACAGCCTGCATGCCTCGAGAAGTGGGGAACCCACACGTTTCCAAAAAAAGGAAAAGGGAAGTCTAGGGATTTACAGGGCAGGCAGAGGTGGGGGCATGGAGGCCTGGGAAGGCCACCCGAAGCCTGACAGGCCAGGGACGGGCAGGATGGCAATGGAGCGTGTGCGTGAAGGAAGAGACAGGGAGAGGAAGGAGGGAGACAGAGTAGAGGTCCTGGGGACTCGCGGCCAGGCTGAGGGCTTGCACTTGGCCAAACCAATAGGGAGCCATGGACTGTTCAAGTGAGAGCATTGTCACCTTGGGCAGGTGCCTGCACTGGGGCCAGTTAGGGAGGCTTAGTGAATGGGCTGTCCCACCGTGGGACAGGAGAGCAGAGGAAAGCCAGGCAGGTGAATGCTCTGGAAACTCTCTGGGCTCCGTGCTGCAGATCAGTGGGGGGTCCCACTGCCTCCCCTTGAAAGATTCAACCAGGACGGCCCCCTGCCAGCTGCTTGCAGCCCCTTAGTGCCCTCTCCGAGACCTGGGCCCCATGCAGGAGAGAGTCTGATAGGAAGCTGGCGCTGGCCTCCCCACAGTGTTCGTCCTTCTCCCGAGGAGCCCGGTCTTCCCCGCTCTGTGCCCAGGACAGAGCAGCGGTGCAGCAGAGAGCCCCGTGGGGTCACTCCGAGTCCAGCAGGAGCCCTGATTTCAGCCCGAGAAGAGGGAGCGACAGAGCAAGGCCCTGGGTGGGGTTGGGCAGCCAGGGCGATGACCTGGAGGTCAGGCACCCCCGGGGGGGGGCGGGTCAGCAGTCCCCGTATGTGGGGCTGTGCACCTGCTCAGAGTGTGCTGAGACTGCGGCGTGGAGGTGAGGGAGCTCACTCTGGGCGGCAGGGGATTAGCGCTGATTCAGAGTGGGTCAGGTGCATGGGGGCTTTGTTAAGACCTGTTTGCCTTTTGTCCCCGCCTGCAGAACGCCCAGGCTGCATGATGTCATTCCAGATGCATTAAGCTGGAACAGCTCAAAATTGAATAATTAATTACACTCAGCTTCAATCGCAGTGACTAATTGATCAGGGGCTGCCAGCAGACACCTGGACGGGATTAGCTGTGCACAATGAGGGCTGCGGGCAGGTGGCACGGCCCCTCTGGACCCCCAGTCCCTGTGTGCGGCTTAATTAAGACAGCCTTGATTTCTCTATTCTTGCTGGTGATCTCGGGTGGGCCCCATCTCAGGACCAGGGGCTGCATGTGGGCTGAGCACTGGGAGCCGGCACAGTGAGCTGCTGAGGTCTAGGAAGATGCTGGCCATGGGGCTCTGTCCACCAGCCACCTTCTGTTCTGTGCCTGGGTCTGAATCCTCCGTCTGGTGAGGGCAAGCACTTTATCACATAGACTGAGGCTATCACTGTCCTGCCCAGTGCCACAGACAACCTTGAGCGCATGCTGCTTCTGTCTCTGGGATAGTCAGGACCCTCTGGGGAGCTTGCTCTTGCTCTCACCTCCCCTGCCTGGCTGCACCCAGAGTAGGCGGCATTCCCAGCCCCGTCCACAAGCCCTGCAGCTCCTTGTTTACTTCCTACAAAAATCACTTCTCCTTCAAGTTTCTACTCATCGACATTACCACCTCCTCAGCTGTCCTGTGGCACCTTCCTGTGTCCACAGCAGTATCTGACTATTGGGGGCCTGGCTCACATTCCTGTTCTCAGAAATTCACCGCCCAATGGCACATCTAGCTCCTGCAAAGGGCAGCATGTACAGTTGCACAGGTTGTGCACTGCACAATTCAGACTTTCCTTGTGGGGGGGCAATACATAATTACATAATGGGACAACACTAGTCTGTGTTCACACTGCAGATTCTCCTTCTCTCTGTCTGTATCCTTACTGATTCCTGGTCTTCTCAAGTCTAATCACCTCTGTCTCCATGCCCCTTCTGCCCCATTCCCAGAGCCTCACCCCAAGGTGGAACCATGATGCAGAAATCACAAACTGCACATTCCACCTTCTGCCCTGCTGGCTCCCGGCACACTTGCTGGTCTGGGTGGAGAACCCTCTGTCTCCTGGGCCCTCCACTTTTCTTCATATCCCCAGGCCTGTTTCCACTCTCCCCAACCACTGTCTCTCTTGGCCAGCAAGCACACTGGAGACAGGCCCCCGTTCGGTGCAAACACCGCCTCTGGCCTGCCCTTCTCAGCTTCCTTGCACACACACGGCTGCTTTGTCTCTATTCCACTTCACACCGCACGTACTTCCCCCAAGGCCTTCTGCTCCCCGCGCCGGACTCTGTTCTCACACCCCGTGGCCCATCCAGGGGATGCTCTTGTCCCATCTGACACCCGGGACATGGCCACCCCCTGGCCTCCTTGCAGGCCCCCTGTCCCCAGTCTCCTTGCTCTCCTGCTGGGCTGCCTCCCTGGCCTCCTGCCTCAGCCTCTCCTCCTGCCCTTTACTGTTGCAACTGTCTGGGCTTCCGTCCTCGGCCTTCCACTCTCGCCAAGTGGCCGGCCCAGCCCAGTCAACCACAACCAGCTGACTTTGTTTCTCGCCTGTTTTTTGTCATAATCATAATGTTCTTTCCCCTCCGAAACACGGGAAGGTCTCAGGTACGTGGACGGCAGTGTCTTTAGCCCTCCCTTGGGTACGGCGAGGCACCTCCGACATGCCATCGCTGAGACAGCTCCTCCTTGCCATGGCTTCCGGCACGATCCCCAGCCCCAGGGTCCCAGGAGCCGGAGCAGGGGCACTGCCGAGCCCCAGTACCAGCGGCCCTGTTCCTTTTCAGGGACCGTGCTGGTGCCCAGAGTACCCGTCACGCACTCTCTTCTGGGCCCAGAGATCCCTCCACCCCCCTCCTCCACCCCCCGCACTGCCTGGGGAACAGATCGGACGATTTCCCCTGTCTTTTTTGGCAAAAACCAGAGGTGGCTGCATGTGAATTTCTCAAGACAGAGGGAAGAGACCAGTTAGTGTTCCTTCAACTGTATGTTTTTGTCATCATCGGGGGCCCCTTTGGATCGCTGAATGAGAGCTGGGGGCAAGGACCGGCATCCTCTTACCCGCAGACAATGGGGTCCATTATCTTCCTCTGGGGGCACTTTCAGAGGCATCTGCCCTGCCATCCACCCACTTCCAGAAAGAAGGGAAGGCCTCAGCCAATCTAAACAGAAGCCATCCCTGGACAATGTCCTCCCTGGTGCCTGGCCAGGCTGGCAGGCAGAGGCCCGTGTCCGGCCCGGTGGGCATGCCGGGGACCCTCTGAGCTGCCCGGCGGTCAGGCCCCACATGGGTGGGGGTGCACGCTTCCCCAACTGGGCACGCGGATGTGCTGGCCGTGGGCTCATGGCCAGAACCCACAGGGGAGGTAGGGGGCGCTTTCCCGGAGCCCCGATTGTCCCCAAAGGTAAGTGATGTGCTTCTAATCTCTATGTTACAGAAATGGTACCGGCTTGTTGTAACAGATTCAAATACAGAAGAATGTGCACTCCTCAAAAGTCATCAGCTGGTTGCTGTGGCTCCTTCCAAATATTTTTAGGCATATACAGTCGTTTAACTAAATATGTACATATGCGCATTTTTTTAACAGATGGGATCATCCAACCCATACAATTCCTCAACTTGTCTTTGCTCTTGACAAGCCGCTCAGTGCTTCCCCAGGCCCGTACACGTCTCTCTGCTCCACTCTGTCTATCAACCAAGCACACATAGTATTCCTTAAATGGATGTCACCATGGTTCATCCAGCCATTTCTCTAATGATGGACAAAGAGGTCGCTGCAATTTTTTATAATTACAAATAGTGCCGGAAAAAAAAAAAAAGCCACAAACAGCGCATCTATCTCAGCAGAACCCCGCGAGAAAGGGCATTTGAAATGGGTTTCTGGAAAGGTTACACAGATCCGCACTCGATAATGGTGTGTGATTTTTAAAAAATAATATTAAAACTAGCGAGGCTTCGGAATGGCATAGGAAGCGAAATTGACATGAATTTTTTAGACTTAAAAATCAGCCGCAAAAGGCTGCTGTTCCTCCCTGGGGGTTCTCTTCCACGCAGAGCCCTGCTCCGTGGTCTGTGGTCTGATGACTTGGGGAGGGAGGGGGCGGCCGTGACCCTCCGTGGTCTGATGACCACCTTCTACTCCTGTCAGGGGCCCTGCCCCACCCATCTGCCTTCTCATTTGTCGATGAGGGGCAGAGCGGACCCCCCCGGGAGGCTGATGGCATTTCTTAAAAGACCCCTTTCAAGCGAGGTAACATGCCTGAGGTTTCGGGAGGCGGAGCCTCTTTAACCAAACTCCATTTCCTAGGGAATGCTGTTAACTGCCTAGAAAGGAGACCAGATCTTCGCCCCACGCTTCCTCCCCTCTGCTGTCCTCACGTGGAGGCCTGTCTCAGGGGGGCTCCACATGGCAGGATGGGGGTGCCCTGGCTCTTTCCAAATCTCCCTCTCTTGCGTCGTCAGGCCCGTGGAGGAGGGCAGGAAGCCGCTTCTGTGTTCTCTAGTCGGCAAACCCTACAACTGAACAGGGCCCCAGCCTGGGGGGAGGGAGGCACTCCCGGGACCTGTGGGGCACCGTGGGCATGGCCACACGGGGCATCTTCTCTGCTCTCTGGCTGTCCCCTCCGGAGCTATAAAATGAGGCACTCGGTTTCCAGCAAAGGGTCACCAGGCACCCTCCTCCGGACGGCTCTGTTCAGAAGTCAAAGGTCCTTCAGACATCTTTGCTGCTAGTCCTGGACTGCCTGGGGCCGGTGGCCTCCCAGAGTGTGGGCGCCGGCTGGTGGAGGCCTCTGGGCTCTTTGCAGGCACACACGTGACCCCAGGGCAGTCTTCCCCTGGCAGGGAACTCCTCATTTCCACCTCCTGCCATGAGTGCCCATGGTCCCTGCTTCCATTTCCTCGCCTAGAGAGCAGAGCTCACGGTGCCGGTTTCCCTTATCCAAGCACGTGGCTGGAGGCGGGGCTCTGGAGCAGAAGGCTCTGTATCTGGTCTTCTCCTTGGTCGTCACCCTGACCTGGACGAGGGCACACACGTGGCGTGTCCTGGGGCCTCCTTGTCTCTGCAGCCCGGCACCTCCCCTGGTCCTCCTTGTAAGGAGATGAAGAGAAACCCCAGGGCCGACCCGAGTTCAATTCCTCATCTCACATGGGACGGGGACCGTCCGGGTCACTAGGGCCATCATCAGACACACATCTTTCACTGACCATTGCTGAATGGAGGCGCATGGGAGCCCCTCACCCGTAGACACGGAAGAAGCACTTTTACTAATTCCGCACGAAGTTGTGAGTGGAGTGGGGAGGGGCACCTTGTCTCTCAGAATGAGCAGCTCCCACCCCCTGGGCAAGCCCGGTCGGGCCCCAGGATCCATCTTTCTTATGTATTTATTTAAACCCTGCCTCATTCCGGAGAGAATTTAAGGCCTCAGCATGAATACCATCTTTGTGTGGCCTTCCAGTGCCAAAGGCCAGGAAACCCAAGCCAGGCACGTCTGGAGGTGGGGCTTCCATATGGCCTGAAGGCCTCGGCCAATCACCCTGGTGGCTGGGGGGGGGGGGTCCCCCGAGCACGCATGCTGCTGTCCTTGGTAACCCCCCTCTCCTGGGCGCCCCGAGCCCGAGCCCTCCGTCCCGCACCAGCTTCCCACCCTGCAAGAAGCATTTGCCAAGTTCTCTTTATTGGAAGATAAATCGAAATTCTCTGTAAAGCCTCTCCAGGTACGTGGGCGCAATGAGAGCAGAGGCCGACCAGAGAAGGCCTTTGGGAGATGCTCCGGCCCCGGCTCCGAGCCACATCGTGTGGCCCCTGGAAGGAGGTGCAGCCCCCACCGCAACCAACCCAACAGGGCACGGCACGGGGGCCTCCCTCACTGGGAACCTGCCCCGTTTTCAGGATGGAGCCCTCGGCCTGGAGCTGCTCTTCCCTCTCAAGCAGTCAAGATGTCCCGTGGTCCTGTCATCAGCTGGGATCAGGGAGTGGGGGCAGTTGGAAGTGTGAGGCGCCCCCGGGGCTGATGGACCCCTACGTCAGCGGTGGGGTGCACAGCCAGGGCTGGGCTCGGTTGGATGGAGAGGGTCCCGCAGGGAAGAAGAGCCTGGGGCCAGAGAGCTGGGTCCACCGGGGGCCTCCCGGGGAGGTGTTGGGACCCCGCACAGGCTAAGCCCAGGGGACAGTCTTGTCCCTCGCCCCCAAAAGGAGCAGGGGGCTGTGAGCTTGCGGGGAACGAGGACTGGGTGGCTTTCCCTCCCGCCCTCGGCCTCGAATCTCCGAAACCCTTCGATTTTGAACCCTGCTGGCCTCCAGGAGAGCCGCGGCGCTTCCCTGGGCTTCCCGGGTGACGGAGAAGGCTTCGGGGGCCCCGGGACTAGAAGACTCCCCCACAGGCTCCCTCCGGAAGTGCGCCCCCTCCAGCTGCTCGGGAGAGAACCCAGAGAGAGTGGCGGGGAGGCCGCGGGAGGCCAGCTCTGCACCCGAGGACCGAGGATCGTGCGGGCCCAGCGAGGGAAGGCGGCGCTGAAACCAGACCCGGGCTCGTCCACCTTCCACATTCCCGCCTCACCCTCTCCCCTCGGCGCCTGCTCCTCTTGAGGCGGGAGACATTTGGGTGGTCCCGCCACCTGTCGAAAGGGCTTGGATGCTTGTAACCCAAGCAGGGCCTGAAAATAGCCGGGGACATGGCAGGCCACGTCGGGGCTGCCCTTGGCGCCTGCTAGGAGGCGGCTTTGGTGTAGAGCTGGAAAGGTGGGCAAAGCTGGAGCCCAAAAGAGAGAAGCTATGGATTTTAGACAGACACAGGCCTGGACTCGGAGACCGTGGGCACAGCCGGGTTCGTGGGGGTCCTGGCACCCTCCTGTGTAGGGTGGGCACGGGAGACCTTCCTCGCGGGTTGGTAAGAGCCTGAGGGACAGCGTGGGTCGAGATGACACATCGTCGCTTACCGACCGTGCGGGGTCCCACGGGCCCAGGCCCCCCGCCCTGCGGCCCTTACCCAGCCCCGCACCCCCTGGCCTGAGTATGAACACAAACGAGGCCTGCTCAGATACTGCGGACTGACACTGTGCCCGAAGAGTCACATTAGGGCAGAATGAGAGCCACCAGACTTCCCAGACAGAGGATCAACTATTTGGCCGGCTTCTAGGGTCTAAAGGAGGCCACCACTTTAGAGAAATCTTCCGGAGCCATCCAGAGGTTACAGGCCATGAGCAGAAGGTCAGAGAATGTCCACAGGTCCTGGGCTTTGAGCCACCTGACTTTCTCCAGGGGTAGGGGGTTTTCAGGGAAAGACTCTCGCCCTCCTACCCCGGGCCACCAGGGCAAGGAACCAGGGCCTTGGGGTGGGCTGAGAAGCGCTGGCAGGGCAGGAGAGAGTGTCCAGTGGTCCTGGCCACATGCTCAATGTGCACGAATTCCTGACACCTAAAATAGCCTGGGACATGGGACACGGCGCCAGGAAGCTCTCGTTCAACATCTCAGCAGCTGGTGGCTTCAGGCTAGGAATAAGGAATCATTATTAGCTGTCTCTATGGCCCTAGAAGGGAAGAGAAGGCATTTTGGATTGAGACAGAACTGAGCACAAGGGTCAAATGTGATCATTATGGGCTGTATGGACTTGAGCGTGCTATTTCTTAGCTCTGTGACTCAGTGTCCTCAGCTGGGAGGGGACAGTGAGCTGTCGGGCCTGGTTCTTGGAAGAACGGGGCACAACGGGCGCGTGTACTTTGCCATGAGTAAAAGCTGTGCCCTCCCTGCCCCCCGCCCAGGGGAAGGCCGGGCCCCCCGAGCCTGTCTGAGACGATGAGTGGTGAATCACGAGTCCTGAGCTCCACCAGGGGAAGAAGCAGGTGGCCTCGGTTCTGCTCCGCCTTTGTCAGCAGGGACATTAGAAATCCGACGGAGGACAGCGGCTTGAGGCAGAAGTAAATTGCAGGCTTCAGAGCACAGGGTGAATGTGTACGCGGCAGAATGCTGGGCGTTCTGGGTGGACGGAGGGAATTAAGTGACGTCTGTGGGACTTCGGGAACGAGAAGGATGGCAAGTTTCGGCACTCGGGAGAAAGGGAGCCTCCAGGCCCCGCGCGCGGAAGGAGAGAAGATGAACCAACGAGAACACGAGGCTCAGAGGATTTAGGTGGTTTGCCCCAAACTCTCAGGGAACAAGTAGCCGAGGAGAACGGGGCAGGCCCGCCCGCGCTCCCCTCCTCCGCCGCAGGCCCAGGGTTCCCAGGAGTCGGCCCCTCGGAGTGCGCGAAGGAACCCCAAGGCCCCTCTCAGGGAAGCAGGGCGCTGCGGGCGCCGTGTGTCACGTCCCGGTCTATTTTAGGGCCTCTGCTGAGAGCACAGGAATCCAGGCACATAGGTCCAGGGCCGGGACCACCTGTCAGATCCTTCCCAGCTGAGGGTGGGGGGTGGATGATCCAAGGCCACCTCCACGCCTTCCAATTTTAGACCCACACGTCTCTAGCTCCCGGGCACAGAGGATCCTGCTGGGGACCGAATATGACCTATTTAGGACAGACCCTTGCCCCAGTCCCAGGCCAACATCCCTCAATCTTTCATTGGCCATCTCCGATGCCAGGAGCCACTGTGGCAACGGTACTTATAAGGCTTGGGGGACAACGGGCAGTCCCGAGTGTCCCCGCTCTGCAAAGGCACAAGGCGGCGGGCCAGAAGCCGGGGCCTGGGCTCCATGAGCACCCCCCGGATGCCCCTCAGACAGGGAAACCTGGGGCGCAGAGGTTCTGAGCTCTGAAGAGCAGAGAGGAGTACACTCATGGCTGGAACACAGGAAGCCTTCGGGCCAGCCCTTCCCTTGGCCTCACGTATCAGCTGAGTAACTCGGGAACTCTGGCTCCTAATCTGTAAAATGGGGCCAAGAACCCACCCTTACCGGCCTCTTGTGGGGATTAACTGATACCTTGGCAACTCCCCGAGTCGGGCAGTGCAGTCTCCCGGCCGCGCGAGGCCCCAGCCCGCCCTGCCTCAGCCCTGGGCTGGCCCTTCTGTCCTGACAGGCTCCTACCCGGGGACGGCGGGGGCTTCCAGGCCTCCCCGTGGCTCAGCGGCAAGAGGGACCTTGGGGAGCACATCTGGCCAGGGGAGGCTGGCCCCACTCTGGCCCCCCTTCCAGACCAGTCCCCAGTCCTGGCTCGCGGAAAATGAGTGGTTGGTGCAAACCGTCAGGCTGGTAGGTGGAAACATACACTGCACGCTGCCGTCCTTGTTCCCCTCAGGTCCCCCTCGGCCCCCCCCCCAAGCTGCTGTCTCCTATGCTGTGCAAAGCCTCACTCAGGCCTGCTCTGGCCCTCCCGTCACCACAACCACCATCGCCCCAATCCTCAGAATTTCCACACTCCTTCCATCCAGCGCACAAATGCGATTCCTCTTTGCTGCCTCCTTGGCGGTTCTGCGGAGCTGGGGTTTGTGTGTTTGGGAGCCCCCCACCCCCTGCCATCAGCCCCAGATGCCAGGACAGTTTCTTGGTTTTCTGGAGAACGTAAGGAGGCTGTTTTCATGGCCACACGATGGGGGTTTGGCCAAACACGGGCACGTTTCCTTCTTTCCTCAGGCTGAACAGAATCTATCTAGAATGAGAACCGGGGGGATGTAGGGCAGGGTGGGCTCTGGGGAAGTTAGCAGGCGTCTCAGAAATGTTCTCAACTTCCGCCTCTGCTCAACACAGAAGAATGGGGAACAGATCTACTCTTCTGTGTGAAAACACCGAACACACCAGGCAAAATATACTCGACCAGGGTTCTCCAAGACCCTGGATGTCAATGGAAGTAGGAAGCAGACGAGCTGAGTCCTATGATTGCCCCCACTTCCTTCCTGGGTGGGAGGTCAGGGGACCCGGTGCAGCCCCCCGGGGATCCCTCAGGCCAGGAGGAGGAGCTGAGGGTGAGCTCTGGGGTTCTCAGGGCTGTGCTGTGAGGGCAGAGAGGGCCCCGAGGCTGCAAAGGTCTCCTTGAGTGTCCAGCAGGAGGCTGAGGAACACCTGCCTGGAAGAAAGCTCTCTCAGCTCGGGAAAGCCAATTTGCCCAAATCTAGGAATAAAAAAATCTAAGCCATCCAAAAAGATTAGAGGGAACAATCCCAGCACTCACACAGGGCTGGGGAGAGTGTCTATTTCCACCGACCAGACTGGAAAAACTCCTGTTCTCAGGGTGGGGGGTAGAATTGCATCAGCAGTGGCAAACACTTAGGCCTGGACTCAGGCCACCTCAGACCTGCCTAGCAAATCATTTCATAAAACCAAGATGCAGAAGATCAGACTGTTTCCAGGTAACTTGACAGAATCCCAGAACAAAACTCTGAATATTTATGGGAATACGAATATACACAGCATGCAACGAGGTGAAGTCTGTAATGTCTGGCAGCCAATCGAAGTTTCCCAGGATTCAAAGAGGCAGGAATACGTGACCCCCAATGAGGGAGGCTAACTAATCAGTCAGAACCGACCTAGAATTTCCACAGCTGTTAGCATGAGCAGAAAAAGACACTGAACAGTTTTAACTGTAGCCTCTACGTTCCAAAGGTTAAGGAGAGACCTGGAAGATAGAAGACAAGAACTGAACTTCTACAGATGAAAATGACAATGTACGTGATGAAACTGACACAGGGTAAGAACACTGTCGAATGAAAAAGAAAAATGAGCTTGAAAATTTAGTCATAGAAACTGTCCAAAAGAAAACACACAGAGAAAATAACCCCCCAAATTAAAATAGTATCAATGGGTTGTGGGACAATTTCAAGCAGCCGAATATAGAGGTAACTGAAGACTGTAAAATGGGGTGGGGGAAGCAGAAACAATATCTGAAGTCATAATGGTCAAAATTTTTCTGAATTGGATGTAAACCCTCAGATCCAAGGAATTCAATGAACCCTAAGCAGAAGCACCAGAAGAAAACTACACCAAAACACATCATAATCAAATAGCTCAAAACTAGTCATAAAGAAAAAAAATCTTTCTTTTAAAAGATTTTATTTTTAAGTCATCTCTACCCCCAACATGGGGTTCAAACTCAAAACCCTAAGATCAAGAGTTACATGTTCTATGGACTGAGCCGACCAGGTGCCCCCAAGAAAAAAAAAATCTTAAACACAGTCAGAGGGAGCAAAAAACATGTAGTACAGAGAAATTAAAAATAAGGATGAATGCATAGGTTTTACTAGAAACAAAGCGAACCAGGAAACATAGATCAACAATTTTTAAGACACTGAAAGGGGAAAAACTGTTCATTTTGAATATGTTCACTGATAAAACTGGTGAAAATATCTTGCAAGAACAAAGGTGGAATGAAGCCTTCTTGAGATACACAGAAGCTGCAAGAGTTCATCCCCAGCAGGTCTACACCTCAAGAAATGTCAGAGAAGTCCTTCAGGAATAAGAAAAATGATGTTAGACAGAAATACGGATCTACGTCAATGAAAGAACACCAAAAATGGTAACTCTGTAGGGAAATAGTCAAGATTGTATTGTATTCTTTCAATTTCTTTAAAAGAGAATTGACAGTTAAAAGACGAACAATTACTGTAGGTTTTGTAATGCATGTAAAAGTAAAATTTGTGACAACAGTACGGGGGTAGGAGTGGGAGAAATGAAGTTGAGTTTGTAAGGTTCTTGTACTGTATGTGAAGTGGTACATACTAGAAGGTGAACTGTGATAAATTAATGGGGAACGGGCGCCTGGGTGGCTCAGTGGGTTAAAGCCTCTGCTTTCGGCTCAGGTCATGATCTCAGGGTCCTGGGATCGAGGCCCACATCGGGCTCCCTGCTCAGCGGGGAGCCTGCTTCCCCCTCTCTCTCTGCCTGCCTCTCTGCCTCCTTGTGATCTCTCTCCCTCTGTGAAAGAAATAAATAAAATCTTTAAAAAAAAAAATTAATGGGGAACACTATCAGCCCTGCATAATGACTAAAATAGGGGTTCCTGGGTGGCTCCGTCAGTGAAGCATCTGCCTTCGGCTCAGGTCATCATCCTGGGGTCGAGCCCCGCGTCTGGCTCCCTGCTTGGTGGGGAGTCTGCTTCTCCCTCTTGTGCTCTCTCTGCTTGCTCGCTCTCTCTCTGCCAAATAAAGAAATAAAATCTTAAAAAAAAATAATGACTAAAATAACAAAACCTAGAGTAAGAGCTGGTAAGTCTACTGAGGAGGTAAACTGGAATAATAAAAATAACAATTCGTTGCAAGAATGGAGAAGAAAAGAACAAAGACCCAGGGGATCAAATAGAGAGCAAATAGTAAGATGATAGGCTTAAACTTCAGTGAAATTGATAATCATAGTAAATATCAGTGGTCTAAACTGCTAACAGATGAGCACCGATCCTCCTTACAACAAACACACGTAAGTATAAGGACACACCCAGGGGAAAAGTAAAAAGGGTAGGAAAAGCTGTCCCGTGCTAACGCTCATCAGAAGGGGCAGGTGGCTCAATGTCAGACAAGTAGATTTCAGAGTGAGGAATACCAGGAGGGCTGAAAACAAGCTCATTTTATAAAGATAACAGAGTCATTAATCAAGAGGACCTAACAATCCTGAACACGTTCTTCTAATGACAGAGCTTCAAAATACGTAAAGGCTGGGTGCCTGGGTGGCTCAGTGGGTTAAAGCCTCTGCCTTTGGCTCAGGTCATGATCTCAGGGTCCTGGGATCGAGGCCCGGGCTCTCTGCTCAGCGGGGTGCCTGCTTCCTCCTCTCTCTCTACCTACTTGTGATCTCTCTCTCTCTGTCAAATAAATAAATACAATCTTTTAAAAAAATACATAAAGGCTAAGAGAACAAGGGAGAAATAGCTGTATCTGTGATCATAGCTGGATATTTGAATCACCCCCTTTCAGTAACCGATAGAACAAGGGGGCGGAAAATCAGCACGGACACAGCCGACTCGAACCGTGTGCTCAGCCAACTTGACATGACTGACATTTGTAGAATTCTCCCCCCAGCAACCGTAGAATCCACGGTCCTTTCAAGTGTGCGAGGAACATTTACAAAGATAGATCATAGCCTGCCCAGCCAAATAGGTCGATCAGTGTATTTAAAAGGATTCAAGTCATACAAAGTATATTCTCTGACCACAGAGGAACTAAATTAGGAATCAATAACAGAAAGAGGTCTGTGGGGGGCGGGATTTCCAAGCACTCGGAAACTAAATAAGACGCTTGTAAATAATTCGTGATTCAAAGAGAAATTAAAAAGGGAGAATAGCAAGTACTTTGAACGGAGTGCAAATGAAAATACAACGTATCGGAATCGGTGCATGTCTCTCAATCTGTAGTAAGGTAGAAATTTATAGCACCAAATGCCCCGGGGGTTAAAACGAGGAACGATCTCAGATCGATGACCTCCACTTCCAAATTAATAAACGAGAAAAGGAACAGCCAATTAAACTCACAGTAAACAGAAGAAAGGAAATAATTAAGATCAAAACAGAAATTGGTGAACTATAAAACAGAAAAATGATAGAGCAAATCAATGAAACCAAAAGCTTGATTCTTTAGAAGATCAATAAAATTGATAAACCTCGAGCCGGGCTGACTAGGAAAAAAAGAGAAAATCGAGAAAATCGATATTGGCAACGAGAGAGGAGACAACACTGCACGGCTATCGCTCTTAATAGGATAATAAGGGAATATTGTGAACAACTCTATGCCTATAAATTCTGCAGTTTGTATCATGTGCAAAAGTTCTTTGTAAGAAGCAAACTATAAAAGTTCACTCGAAAACGAAAACAAAAACAAAAACGAAACCCAGATATGGGCGCCTGGGTGGCTCAGTGGGTTAAAGCCTCTGCCTTCGGCTCAGGTCACGAACTCAGGGTCCTGGGATCGAGGCCCGCATCGGGCTCTCTGCTCAGCGGGGAGCCTGCTTCCTCCTCTCTCTCTCTCTGCCTTTCTGCCTACTTGTAATCTCTCTCTCTCTCTCATATAAATAAATAAAATCTTAAAAAAAAAAACAAAGCCCAGATACCCTAAATAGCTATTTGTGCATTCAGGAAATTTAATCTGTAGCTAAAAATTTCCCACAGAGGCAACTCCAGGCCCAGATGACTTCACCAGAAAATTCCAGCAAACATTTAAGGAAGAAATAATACCGATTCTACACAAATTCTTCAGAGAATTCAAGGGGAAGTAATACATGCCGACTTAGTCTATGAGGTCAGCATCAACCTGATATGAAGAGCAGATAAACATATTACAAGAAAGAGAAAACCACAGGCTAATATCCCTCATTCTCATAGATGCAAAAACCCTTAGCAAAATTTTAGCACATTGAATTGAACAAATATATAAAAAGGAAAATATTCATGAGCAAATGGAATTTTTCCCAGGAACGCAGGATTGGGTTAACATTTGAAAATCAATCAATGCAATTCACCATATTAATGCACTAAAAAAGGGAAAACCATAAGAACATTTTAATGAACTCAGAAAAAGCATTTAATTAAAACTCAACATCCATTTGTGATAAAAACGCTCAGCGAACTAGGAATCATCACTTCCTCAACGTGACAAAGAGCATCGATAAAAATCCTACAGCTAATATTGTACTTAATGGTGAAAGACGCAATGTTTTCCCCTGAGAACAGTAACAAGACAAGGATGTCTGTTCTCAGCATTTATATTCAACATTTCACTAGAGGTCCTAGTCTCTGCTAGCCTCTCTATTTCAAAATATAAATAAGTAAATAAAATATAAAAGGCATTCAAAGTGGAAAGAAAGAAGTAAGACTGTTTTTGCAGATGGCACGATCATCTTTGTTGGAAATCTCAGGGAATCCAATACAACAAAGCCCCCAGAATTAATAGCTTAGTTTAGCAAGATTACAGATTAAAAGATCAATATGAGAAATTGTTTTCCTATACACTAACAACAGATAATCATAAATTGAAATGAAAATGCCACTTACAATAACATCAAAATATATTCTTATAGATAAATTTGACAAAAGATGTGAAAGGCCTGTATAAGGAAAACTACAAAACGTTGAGAGAAATTAGAGATATAAATGGAGAGCGATGCTTTGTCTGCGGGCTGGAAGGCTTGGTGAGGGTAAGATGTCGTTTCTTCCCCAAATAATCAATATATCAACACAATCTCAATCAAAATCTCAGCAGGATCTTTTAAAATAGTAATTAATAAATTCACTCTAACGAATTCCAAGGAGGCACCTGGCTGGCTCTGTCTGTAGAGCATGAAACTCTTGACCTCAGGGTTGTGGGTTCGAGCCCCACATTGGGTATATAAATTATTTACATAAATAAAATCTTTTAAAAAAATTAGTAAAAAATAAATGGATTTGAAGATTCATATGGTAATTGAAAAGATTTAGAATAGCCAAAGCAGCTCTGGAAACCAGAACTAGCACTGCCTGGATTCCAGGCTCATCCTTAAGCTATAGTGAGTCAAACAGTGTGACATGGCGAAAGAGAAACAAAATAGATCAAAGGAACAGAATAGAGAATCCAGAGACAGAGCACACGTATGCAGAGTCCTGATTTTTGACAAAAGCACAAAGGCAAGTCAGGGAAGAAAGGATGGTCTTGGGGCACCTGGTTGGCTCAGTTGGTGGAGCATGGGACTTGATCTTGGGGTTGTGGGTTCGAGCCCCAGGTTTAGAGTAGAGATCATTTAAAAACATAAAATCTTTTTCTTTAAGATTTTTATTTAGGGGTGCCAGGGTGGCTCAGTCGGTTAAGCGACTGCCTTTGGCTCAGGTCATGATCTCAGGGTCCTGGAATCGAGCCCCGCATCTGGCTCCCTGTGCAGGCAGTGGGGGGGCGGCGGGGGGAAGCCTGCTTCTCCCCGTCCCCCTGCGGTTCCCCCTGCCTGTGCTCTCCTGCTCTGTCAAATAAATGAATAAAAACTCTAAAAAAAAAAGATTTGTTTATTTGAGAGAATGAGCAAGGGGGAGCGTCAGTTAACTCGCATCTGCAAGGATGACATTTTGCAGCAATATATTTTTTACTTTTTTAAATGAAATTTTATTTATTTATTTGACAGAGAGACAGAGATCACAAGCAGGCAGAGAGAGAGAGGAGGAAGCCGGCTCCCCACTGAGCAGGGAGCTCAATGCAGGGCTCGATCCCAGGACCCCGAGATCATGACCCGAGCCAAAGGCAGAGGCTTTAACCCACTGAGCCACCCAGGCGCCCTATTTTTTACTTTGTTGAGGTACACCTGACATTTAAATCGTACAACGTGATTGAAAAAAAATAAAAAAATAAATCGTACAACGTGAAAAGCGTTTGTGTTTTGTTTTTTTGGACTTTATTTATTCGAACAGACTTTTGGTGAGAAAGAAACTTGTGGAAAGATAGACCCCAGGGGCCTTCCTTGCTGCTGGTCATTAGACGGCAGGCCCGGGAACTCTGGTCGCTTCCATGTGCGGCGCCTTGCGCAGAGGGAGCTTAGCCAGCTAAGTGTGGGTTCACAGAGGATGGAGGTGTGAGGGCCCCGAGTCCCCCTCTGTGGCCTTATCTCAGGAGTGGGGGGCTCTCAGGGTGACCAAGAGAGGTTCAGGCTGAGGCCAGTGCGTGTGTCATAGGGACACAGAAGTTCCCAGAAACACGACCAGATAACTACACACACACACACCGGTCATCCAGATCACTCTCAGATTTCATTTTGCTTGAACATGCTCTGAAGGGCTCACAGGGCTCCATCCCCAGAGAACCCAGCCGGCAGCGGGGGGCTCTGTGGGAACGGGAGACTTCTGGGTCGTCCTGGGCTGGCTGTACGTCTGTCCCCTGGAGCCTGCGACCAGTGAAAACACAGAGGGAGCGTGCTGGTGCCAGCGCTCCCTTCCTTTCTGCCCCAGCTCCAGACCAATCGATACCCGTCTCCGTGGTACTTAGAGCTGGAGTCTTCCACCTTCCAGCTCAGGGCACTTTTTTCTCACAAACCTCTCTACCGTCCACCTTTCTCACGGAGGCAGCAGGAGTGACGTTTGTCAACTGTACCTTAACACCACGGCCACCTCGCACCTAGAAAACCCGCCATGAGTGCTCCCATCCCTGCTCTCGGATGGCGTTGGGCCAGGGATGCCTGTGGGTGGCATCACTGAGCGGCCACAGGGATGGTGTTCCGTCCGGTGCCCAGTCCTGCCACCCGTCCCTCCTGCCCAGCCAGCCAACGCTGACTCCTGGGCGCTGGCCCCGACCTAAGGGGTCCATTCGAGCAGCAGACGTGTCTAGACGTCTGTGTCTGCAGATGAAGGTCAGAAAGAGGTTCCCAGTATCAATGTTCCGGCGCTCGGTGGTTCTGGGTCCTGGCAAAGCGTTTCCCTTTGGGGCCGTTTCCCCAGGGCCTAGCACTGAGCCAGTGCCAGGCTGTGCTTTGGAAGCCTGGCTTCCCTTCCCCCTTCTGCCCTCCTTTTTTTTTTTTTTTTTTTAAAGATTTTATTTATTTATTTGACAGAGAGAGAGATCACAAGTAGGCAGAGAGGCAGGCAGAGGGAGAGGAGGAAGCAGGCTCCCTGCTGAGCAGAGAGCCCGACATGGGGCTCGATCCCAGGACCCTGAGATCATGACCTGAGCCGAAGGCAGAGGCTTTAACCCACTGAGCCACCCAGGCGCCCCCCCTTCTGCCCTCCTTACCCTCAAGCCCCTTTTGGGGGGTTGCTCGTCTCCTGGACCACTGGGGATCACTGTGCAGGGAAGTGATGGGATCCGGGCATTGGGCACAGCCCGCGCCCCCCACCCCATCCTCGCCCCCCGAAATCCCACCCGAGGCAGCAGCCACTTTGGCTCCTGCAGAGACACCTCGGCAGGGACATGAAAATGTTCTCAGGCCCTGAGAACCTCCTCCGTGAGGTTGGGGCAGACACCTGGCCAAGGAGAAAGCAACGCAGCTGGAAGTCAGCCCCCTGGGCCCTGTACCTTTGGTTAGCAGAGTGGTTTACACTTAACAATGCTGCCTCTCATTTCCTCCCGTCCAAAGGGACTCTGCACACCAGCCCCCTGGACATTGCTGGCACCCCGGAGCGACCGTCCTATTTGTTCCCAGATCTAGGAGGGCCCGTCAAGTACTCCTGGGAGTAGGCAAGGTGGGAGGGACCGGGAACTTGCTTTAGGAGGAAGTTTCTGTCTCCCAGAGTCAGCCCCGTGCCTTCTCTCTCCCGCATGCTGGAGTTCACCCTCCACCCCCAGCTCTCTGGATCTAGCTGCTCAGCTGAGCTGCTCCGGGCGTGGGGGGGGGGCGGGGAACAGCCTCCACAAAACACAGGGGGGTTCTCTGCTGACCAGCATCCTCTCTGGTCCTGGGGACACCCCTTCCCCCGGACACCGAGTGTGCCCCTGCCCCTCCAGGGCGGTTGGGGTGCTCTAGGGAGAAGAAGCACTTCCCTCCAAGACCGCCTTCCTACGCACGTCGCACCTGGAGAGCCCCCTGGCACAGGGCCCCCCTTGGGGAGCAGGCTGGGGGCTGTGGCTCAGAAGGGGGGTAAGAGATCACACGTCACATGGTCACACACCACTGCGTTCTTTGGCTCTGCGTTGTGTGGGCTTCTCCTTCTTCTTTTTCCCCAACAAGAAACAAGAATTATTCCTATAATTGTCTTAAATGTTAAAATATTATGACAGTTCCCTGATTGGGCCATAAGGAGAATGAAATGATGCTACTCCAGGGAGCGTCAGGCCTGCATTCGGGAACTTTCAGACCGTGCCGGAGGAAGGACAGCCCTGCCACCAGGCTCCTTTGCCTCAGTGGTCCGTGGGGAGCCGTGTAGTCCCGAAGCTCATCACTTATCACGTCCTGGCTCCGGGCATCTTCCTATGACAGATTCCCTTCCGGGTTCTCCAGGGAGGCCTCACACCCTCCCGGCACACTTCCATCTTGGCTGGAATCTTCAGTCATAGAGGACCGTGGGGGTGCGACCCTGACTAGCAGAGCCCATCTCTCTCGCACCCCTGCTCCCTTCCCCACACCAGCCCTGCACCCCTAACCCTGGGGCCTCGACGTCAGTGGGTCCGGGCTCCTCCCCGGGGCCCGCCCCAGCCTCTGTCTCCAGGGTCCCGTGCCAGGGAGGTCTGAGCCCCCCGAGGGGGCCTACTCACCCGCCCCCCAGCCTGGGGCCAGCACGAGCCTGGGACCCAACCTTCCTGCCGCCAGTGGGTGAGGGAGCGCCTTCACTTTTCTTGTTTGGGCCATCATAACATTGGAGGACAGAGAACACACCTCGGGGGACGGTCGGGAGGATTCAGGGAGATGAATGCCAAGAAAAGACCCTGAGATCCCAGGAAATTGAAGAGTTGGCAGCAACCAGAGGCCTGGGCCCCAGAGGGAGTGTGGAACCGGGGGGCCTGGGGTTTATCGATCCGCGGACCCCTCTCCCAGCCTGGGGCAAGGGGCGGTGGCTCAGCCAGGAGGAGGAATCAAAACACCCCCAGGGGAAGGTGGCTCTTGACCTTCGAGGCTGCTCCTTTAAGATGGGAAGTTGCCCGCCCTCACGAGCTTCCCGCAAACGGAAGGCGGGTTTTCCTTGCCCCTGCCTGGGTGGCAGAGTCAGACGTCGGAGGATGGGGCTTTGGGGGGAGGGGGAGGGAGGACCGGAGGCCTGAGGGGTACTGAAGACTGGAGAGCTGGCCCCCGGGTGCCCGCAGGGGCCGCCCCAAGGCTGGGCTTCGCCATTGGCTGCTCTTTGTCCACCAAACTCACCCTTTGAGCAGAGGGATTGGGTCCAGATGCTCACATGCGGGGTGGGGCTGCCTGGTGACACTGGGGATAGGACACACAGGAGGCCCCAGGCCCCCATTCGGTGACGTCGGTCATTGGGAGACCGTGGAGAGCGGCAAGCAGGGGTGCCGCGGTGTGCCGGGGCCCGCGCTGCGATGCGCTGGTCACCGGCGGCACTTGACCGACATGGGTCGTCCCTCCCTTGTCCCTGGTGCTGCACTCGCAGGCTTCCCATCACGAGCCGTGCTCTGGTACCCACGCACGCTCGAGGTCCAGCGGGGGCTCTGGGGCCTCGAGTCCCCGTGTGCCACACTTCGGGGCGTGGGGTTCCCGCGCCCTCTAGAAGTGGTAGGGTTGACTTCCTTACAGCTGCACTGTGCCTTGTGTATTTGCCATAAAGCTGGAGGGAGAGAAGTGGGGAGTGGGGCGGAGACAAAGAAATTGCTACAGGTCTTTGCCCCGAATCTGTCCTCTGTGACCAGGGGGCCCCGGTGTCTGAGATGGACCAGTACAGGCTTCTACAAAGCTGGAGAGTAGCAGGTCCGTTCCCAGATCTGTGGTCTTAAGTAAATGCTACGGTTCAGGAGAGCACCATACACTGTATGGGTGTGCAGAAGTCAGACCCCTGTAGGACCCCCCACATCTCTGATACAGAGTGGGGTGCAGGGAAGGACACCAAGTTGCCCTCCCCTCAGATATGAGGAAAGGACACTTTAGCCAGAATGACTTAGCCCGTGTTACTCCAAAAATCTGTGGACCCCACTCTGTGGACTCCCATCAGGGGGAATAGGAGGAATTGGATGAATACGTGTGCCCCCCAGGCCGCCCTCCCAGGCTGCACTCAGGAAGTTCCAATCTTAAAGTGCCCCCTTTAGGGACATCTGGAGAGACTTGGGTCCTTTAAGAAGAGTGGGCCCACTGAGTTCGGAAAGACCACCCGCTGAAAGAAATACCATATTGCTACCGCCCTCCTGCTGCTTTATAAATGACTCTGTCCGCTGGAGGCCAGAGTACTGGGGCTAGCAGAGCGCTCCCGAAGAGAGAGAACCCACCCCCCTGGGTCCAAGAGAGTACAATTCCCCCCTTTCCAGCCCTGGTTACTGTAAAATTGAGCCTCGGGAGCCCTGACAAGCATTTGCACCTGTAGGATTCCCCCCAAGACCTCCAAGAGCGCTGAGCCCAGGGCAGGGGCAGGCTGCGGGTGGCTAGGAAGTGAAGATTTTATGCCCCAGGTCCTAAACAGGGATTGTTGCAGAGTTCGTTGGCCTATGAGAGGCAACTTACCCTGGGCTGTGGTTCACCAGTAGCCCGCGGTCCAGCAGCAGCCAGCACCGTAATCCTGCACAAATGCTGAGGTTCACCACAGTTCCTCTGGCCTCCCCGCCCCGCCCCTACCAGACTGTGGTTTGTGCCACAGTTCACCATGATTTGCCAGGTTTTGCTGGTGTTTGCTCAAATCCTGATGCTTGGAGTGGCGTGTGACCATTGCCCGGGTCCAGGGGACTGGTTTCCAGCTGCTCCCACCTGGAGGGAGCGAGCGAGAATCGTGGCAACTGCAAAGCCTCTCCAGGACGTCTTTGGTCAATTTCATCCTTAGGGCGGCTCCCTAAATGCCCTGTTCCTTTAATTAAAGGAAACGCAAAAGCCAACAATTCCGGAGGTGGCTCCGTACTCCCTTCACTGTTTTGCAAATGACTTTCTCTGCCTGAGGCAAGTCTGCCCTGAGAATGGGCCCCGCAGCCCTCTCTTCTTTGAGTCCCAGGGTCCATAGAATTGGGTATGGGGTTTCTGGGGGGGACTTTGCACCTGAAGCACATTCCCAAGACTATTATCTACCCCTGTGGGCAAAGAGAGCATGATCTGCTACTGGTTGGGGTCCGCCAGGTGCCTGTGGTCCCCCAGTTGCCCGCGTGGTCTGCCAGTAGCCCATGGACCCCCAGTGGCCCGCGTGTTCCGCCAGTAGCCCGCGGTTCCCCAGTTGCCCGCGTGGTCCTCCAGTAGCCCGCGTCTTCCGCCAGTAGCCAGCGGTCCCCCAGTAGCCCGCAGTTCCCCAGTAGCCCGTGTGGTCCGCCAGTAGCCCGCAGTCCCCTAGTTGCCCGCGTGGTCCGTCAGTACCCCGTGGTCCCCCAGTTGCCCGCGTGGTCTGCCAGTAGCCCACGGTCCCCCAGTTGCCCGCGTGGTCCTCCAGTAACCCGCGTCTTCCGCCAGTAGCCCGCGGTTCCCCAGTAGCCCGTGTGGTCCGCCAGTAGCCCGCGGCCCCCTAGTTGCCCGCGTGGTCCGTCAGTACCCCGTGGTCCCCCAGTAGCCCGCGGTTCTCCAGTAGCCCGCGTGGTTCCCCAGTAGCCCGCAGTTCCCCAGTTGCCTGCATGGTCCGCCAGTTGCTTGCATGGTCCCCCAGGAGCCCGTGGTCCCCCAGTAGCCCGTGTGGTTACCCAGTAGCCAGCAGTCCCCCAGTTGCCCGCATGGTCCTCCAGTAGCCCATGGTCCCCCAGTTGCCTGCGTGGTCCGCCAGTAGCCTGCGTGGTTCCCCAGTTGCCCGCATGGTCTGCCAGTAGCCTGCGGTCCCCCAGTAGCCCGCATGGTCCCCCAGTAGCCCGCGTGATCCGCCAGAAGCCTGCAGTCCCCTAGTAGCCCGCATGGTCCGCCAGTAGCCTGCGTGGTTCCCCAGTTGCCTGCGTGGTCCGCCAGTAGCCCGTGGTCCCCCAGTAGCCTGCGTGATCCGCCAGAAGCCCGTGGTCCCCCAGTAGACCGCGTGGTCCCCCAGTAGCCCGCGTGATCCACCAGAAGCCCGCGGTCCCCCAGTAGCCTGCGCGGTCCACCAGTAGCCCGCGTGATCTGCCAGAAGCCCGCGGTCCCCCAGTAGCCTGCGCGGTCCACCAGTAGCCCGCGTGATCCGCCAGAAGCCCGCGGTCCCCCAGTAGCCTGCGCGGTCCACCAGTAGCCTGCGTGGTTCCCCAGTTGCCCGCGTGGTCCCCCAGTTGCCTGCCTGGTCCCCCAGTAGCCCGCGTGATCCCCCAGTAGCCCGCGCGGTCCCCCAGTAGCCCGCATGGTTCCCCAGTTGCCCGCGTGGTCTGCCAGTAGCCCGCGGTCCCCCAGTAGCCCATGGCTCCCCAGAATCCTGCGTGATCCACCAGTAGCCCGTGGTCCCCCAGTAGCCCACGGTCTCCCAGTAGCCCACGTGGTTCCCCAGTAGCCTGCGGCCCCCCAGTACCCCGTGGTCCCCCAGTTGCCCATGTGGTCCGCCAGTAGCTCGCGGTCCCCCAGGAGCCCGTGGTCCTCTGTGCCGTCATCCTGCAATACCGTAATTGCCACACCAGATCTGCTCTGACCCGCTTCCCGTCCCTTTGCTTAGAGGCGGTTCTCTGTAGCACAGTTCACCGTGATTCACTACCATTCACCCTAGCGTGTGACTTTATGGGTCTCTGCAGTTCTCAGGTCTGCAGAGTCTCCCTGTGAGATACCTGCATGCCATCGTGCCAATCTCTTGGGCAACTTTGTGCACCCTTTCGAGGATTTGCTTAAATTCTGCAGTGGCGATTGCTCCAGACCTTCACCTTAACTTAGGAAAATTGTTCAGATCCTTTTCTGCTGAGAGCCTATCTGAAACCCCGATTTTCTCCCCTTATGGCTTGTGTGGTCCTGGCGCTAGCCCGGTTACGAAGAGGAGCCAGTTCGGGATTCTCCAAAACCGGACGGCCGAGGACCCATTTCCTAGCATCGCGGTAATGAGTGAATGAAATAGATGAGTGACATGGTACAGTTACTGAAAACACTATGAATTGTGAGCGTAGCAGTATCAACCCATCAGGAACCACAAAATCGACCTGCAGGTGGGGTGCGGGTGGCCACACTAGCTTCTCCCCATGTCTGCGGAGGTTAGTGTGACCAGAATGGCTTCGCCTGCGCAGCTTCTGAACGTCTTGTGTCTGTCTGCTCTGTGGCTCTCCAGTGCCGGGTCCACACCAAGGTGGACTCTGTAAATTTTCTCCTTGGAGTCATTCCTTACTACCTGCCTGGGTCACCCCGTTCCTTCCAGAAGAAAAAGACAGGCTGGAACTGAAAAGCCCAACTCATCCCCCAGACTTGAGGGGTGGAGCTGCCCACCCCACGTCCCACCCCCGCCCCCCAGTTTTGCAAACGGCTCTCCCCAGCAGGAGCCAGAGCCACTGGGGGCTGGCCAGATCAGCCCCGAGAATGAGACCTGTGGCACCCTTACCTTTGAGGGTGGGTCTCTGAGTTACCGAGTTTAGCGATCTGAGTCGGTTTGGCCCCTGTAGCAAACCCTACCCTTTGAGCAAGCAGACCACAGCCCTCCCGTGCCGAGGGTGGGCTTCTGGGAAGCATGGAAGCCTGCGGGATAGTCATGTCTCAGACTCAGATCAGAAATTGCCAAGAGTTTGTGGGCCTGGAAGAGGAGAGTGCACTTGCCAGGATGGGGTCCGCCAGTTGCCCGTGGTTCCCCAGTTGCTGGCGGTTTACCAGCTGCCCGCAGTCTGCCGCCACACCATAATCCTACAGCGCCGTAAGCGGCCACAGAAGTCTGCCCCGACCCCCCACTTCCTGGCCCTTCTTTGCCTAGCAGCATTTCTCTGCAGCACAGTTCAACTGTGATTCACCACGATTCGCCACGGTTTGCGATTTCATGGATCTCCACGATTCTCAGTTCCGCGGGTTATCTACAGTCTTCGGGCAACTTTGTGCACGGTCTGTAGTATTTGCCGAAAGGCTGCGGCAAGATAGCTCCAGGCCCTTGTTTTTCACCTCCCCCATCTGAAGCTCTGCATTTCAAGAGGAATTGATACTTGACTCTTAGCCGACCCTCCCCCAAGGCTCTTGGTTACCGGTGAATTATTAGCCCTCGGTGGGGGATGGTGGAGTCAGATAGGGGCGCAGCCTCGTCTCCCTTCCCCCAGGCGGGTTTCAGCCCCCAGGCTGTCTGAGCAGAGGTGGTGAGTTCTGGGGGTCCTACCAGTGCTTAGCACGGTGCCGGACGGGGTGTCGTACTCCCAGGTGTGGCCGGAACAGTATTGTGGGTTGTAACCAGTTCACGCTCACCGGAACACATATGAGCATATGCATACATGTGTGTGTGTACACACACACGTGTGCACACACAAGCTTCCGTCTGGCCACCCTCCATCCCCTGGAGACGGACCTTGACCCAAAGGTTTGGGGACTCGAGCCATCTGTTCCTTCAGGAGGAGCAATTCTTGGGGCAGAGCGCTGGGTTCCGCTCTTCCAGAAGGGAAGGCAGTAGCCGTCGGGAGACAGAAGAGGCTGGCAAGGGAGAAGACGGGCACTCACCGGGAAGAGTTTCTGTGCCCCCTGAAATGCCCATCTCATTGGATGACGCTTTTGTGAGACTTGGGTCTCTTTCAGTGGACAGGTCACCCCTTGAAGAATTCTCTGTCCCTGACCTTCCCCACTCCCTGGGGCTCTCTGCTCTTTGAGTCTGGCCTGGTGTGAGGTGCAGGAAGTGACCAATTAGTCCCGAAGGGTGCCTTTTTCCTTTTGACCTTTGGCCATTGACATTGACCTGTCGCCAGTGATACCAGGAGACGCTATTTTCTGGGAACCATCCCAGTGGGCCCCCACCATCCCATGCAAGTCCCGGGCCCTTGGCTCTGGGTTCCTTGTCCCCCGACATCTCCTCAAACTAGCGACTTGGCTGGGGTGGTGAGAACGACCTGGCTTCCACAAACTGGCCCTTCTCTTGGGACCCGCCAGACCAGAGTTGGGGAATATGGGCAAATCTCTGGGCTTCTGGGAACCTTGGTTGAGGGATTTGTAAGAGGGAAGAATGGAAGCTTTGATGGGTAGACTTTGGGAACAAGAATACAACACAATCTCGTGATCCTCCAAGTCGTGATAAATTGTAAGGGGGAAGTCTGAACTGCTTCCCCAGGAAGCCCCAGAGAACCCTCACAGCCCCTTCCTGGTGCTGGATCAGGTGCCAGCCCCTTCCCAGGCTCTAGGAGGCCCCAAGGGCTCCTTCTCCCAACCAGGGGCGGGGCTGGTACCACTGAGCCCAGGAGGTGGACGGAAAGGTACTCCCTCAGGGGAAGGACCAGCGTCTTTGGTCCCCGGGGCTACTCCCAGCTGGGGTTGTTCTGTCCCTTTAAGAAAGGAAAGAACTCCAGCCCTGCAGTTTTCAGGCCCCCATCCCGGTCCTGCTAGTTTGCAAATGACTGTGTCTGGATTGGGGGAGGGGTGAGGCTGAAGGCTGCCCATCCCCCCACCGCAGCTCAGCCCCGAGGACAGAGAAATCGGCTCTAGAATCTGGGAGTCTCAGAGAAGGCTAGGCACCCCAAGGGTGAGCGCCGAAGCCTCTCGGCCCTTCTTGCTGGCCACGCTTTCCACTGAGCAAATGGACAGGGACGTTGGGACACGCAAATGTATGACCGGGCGGCGTGGTGGCCTTGTAAATAGAATGGTGTGAATGCTGTAGGCTCCAGATCAGCAAACTGGAACCGTCGGTGGGCCTGTGAGGGGCCAGGTCACTCACTTGGCTGGCGCACCATGGTTTGCAAAACCACCTTCCTCGTGTGTCTGTGCTGTGGCTCGTCCCGACTTACGTCGCTGCCCGTGGGACCCGGGCTGGCGGTGCGCGGGCACCTGCTGCCCTCGCTGTGGGGCCTTTGTGTCCGAGGGCAGGGCTCGCTCAGATCCGCAGCGTTGGGGGGCACTGGAACCGCGGGGCCGGGGTTCTCCGTGCTTCCCGGTGGCGGCCTGTGGTGAGCCCGCACCTCCCCGTGGCTCGGTCAAGGATGCGGCCATGGCCCGCCCCTCCTGGTCATTGCCGAAGAGCTGGGTGGGAGCAGCTGCAGGCCTTTCTCTCCGGGCAGGAAAACCCAGTTCTCTGGTGGAGGGTCAGGTCCAAAGGATTTCTGGGCAACGTTTCCGGCCCCGCAGTGCCCCCTTCCCGGGCCAAGTGTGGGGGCGTCCGGGCCTTCTCACATCTGCAAGGGGAGAGATCAGTAGCTCCCAGACCGCAAAGCTGCGCCCGCGCAACGCTCCGGCCTCCTTGAGGTTCTCGGCCCCCCGCGTGGCCCAAGAGCTCAATTCAACGTCCTCGTCTTTTGCGTGTTCCCCGCCCTCCTGGGAGGCAGGGGAGTTGGGAGAAATGTGAATGTGACGCCACAGGGGGAGGAAGTTCCTTCCAGCATACACCCCGGGTCTGCTCCTTACCGGCTGTAGCTCCGTGCCTCAGTTTCCTCTTCTGTGATCGGATGCCAGAGAGCACCTTGGCTCTCCGGTGTCGACGAAACGAGCTATTACGAGGCACAGCGGAAGCGCAGGTAAGCGAGGCGGTCGGTTTGCCGACCAGACACCGCCTCTCTCTGCGCTTTCACACACTTGCTCAGTCCTCTGCGTGGGGACTGCGTCTAAAGAAGAGGCCGGGCTGAGGCTCACGTGCCATCAAACGTCGGGGCTGCATGGCCAGAATGCCCGAGAAGTCATGCCCGTTTCCACCGCAGACACCGGATAGAGCTGGTGAGGGAACTGTTGGGGGCAGGGTGGCCGTGGCATTTTTTATAAAAGATTTTATTTATTTATTTGAGAGAGAGAGAGAGTGAGCTGGGGGAGGAGCAGAGGGAGGGAGAAGCAGCCTCCCCGCTGAACCGGGGAGCCCGAAGCGGGGCTCAATCCCAGGACCCTGGGATCATGATGCTAGCCAGAGGCAGACGCTTCACCGACTTGAGCCACCCAGGATCCCCAGTCGTGGCATCTTTATGGTAAGTGTTTCAATAGTTGAATACAAGAACGTAGATTTTAAAAAAACAAACAAACAAAATCCTGCAGGGACATCTTGACAGGGTCCTAATCAAATGTTACCCTTTTGTGCTTTCTGTAGACCCCGAGCCTCCTGGGCCACCGCCGCTGGCTGCAGGTTGGGGGTGAGGGATGCCAGACAGTCACAAGCTGAACTTGGCCAAGGGAGGAAATAAAGCAAAGCCAGCCTCCGCGCACAGTCTCGCTGCGCAAGTGAATCTTGGCGCGGAGTTGGGAGGGACGAGACGGACTTTTTCTTTTTCTTTCTTTCTTTTTTTTTTTTACACTTTATTTAGAGGGAACATGGTTCACGTGTGGAATCCCGATGCAGGGAAACACGGCCCCGCCTCTGCTCTGCTCAGCACGGATCTGCAGAGCTGGCAGGCGACGCAATCCCGGATCCTGGGCCGGGAGATCCCGCCCCAGCCCGCCGGGACCGCAGACTTTGGGGGTGAGGCCATCTTGATTTGATTCAGGGGCCCCCCGAGCAGATGTGAAAGCCCCTCACATCTTGCTTCTGCCTCGTGTTGCCTTCCACTGAGGTTGGAAAGGCAGGCACAGCGTCGCCTTTAACGTCTGGAAACACGATGATGACTTCTGCCAAGTGCCCAGCCCTCCTTCCCCGAGCCCCGCAGTGAGGCTGGGGGCTGGGGTGTCCCTGACCCAGCCGCCTCTGCTCCCCCGCAGACCCTCGCACGTTTCTTGGGCCGGAGGGGCACCGCAGCCCCCCTCGTTGGGGCTGCCTTCCTGGAGACTCCCAGCTCCTGCTCTTCATTCACAGAGCGCGCAAGGACCCCAGGGAGGCCTGGAGGGACCCGGGGCTGCCTCCTGTGGCTCCTTCCCTTGGTGCTTAGACAGCCTCTTTGGGGGGGTGTGTGTGACCCCCTCCCCCGACTTCTCCCAGCCCACGTCACGTGCATAGGGACAGCGTATCCATCAGGTTCCCAAGCACCTATTCCATCTTCTACCTTGTTCTTTGGGGGCGGGGGTGTCTGTTTTGAGCCTCTGCTCTTATTCTGTCCTCCAGACAAAATCCTCGGACTGGACAGAGAGCAGCCTTCAGGTTCCATGTGGATGAGTCTTCCTCTCCAGAAACCTCGCCCAGAGAGACAGGGTTTGGGGTGCGCTTGCCGCCGACTGAGTGCCTGGTGGCCTTGACCCCTTGGCGCCCTACCCCCC
>LNAC01000192.1:2071716-2084517 GCA_002007465.1 Ailurus styani
TTTAAAAAAAAAAAAAAAAAAAAAAAAAAAAAAAAGAACAGTGTCTACCCTCTCTCCCGCATACCACAAACCCCTAGAGCCAAAAACACACATGCGCTGCCTTGAAGCCCAGCAGTCTACGGGGAAGTAAGCTTTATCCTTGGCCTTTTGCAAAAGGCGCTGACTTTTATTTGTCTTTCAATATCTACAATTTGACAAACTCCTCTATGCAAAGGTTGAGGCTGCACCCAGAAACTCAGGTTTCCGGGGAACGGGGCATTCCTGATATTGGTGTCCGGGTGGGAAATGCCCAGAAGTACTCAGGCCGCCCGCGTGTACAGCTCCCCATTTCCCAACTCCAGAATCATGACACCTCCCCGGCAGAGACCCCCAAGCATCCAAATCACAGGGAGAATGGGTATGGATTGTGTTTGGATAATAAATAAATAAAAAGCGAGCCCCTTGTCCAAGCCCTTAAATGGGAAAGACGTTTGACTTTAGGGAAAACTCAAGTTCCTGAGAGGGGAACCAGCCTGCCTGGTTCAGTCCTTAGAACACGTGACTCTCGATCTCAGGGTTGTGAGTTCAAGTCCCACGTTGGGCGTAGAACTTACTTTAAACTTCCTGAGGTGTTGTTAGCATCAGAGCAAGGGATCGGTGTGCGTTCTAGAAGAGCCACTATCAATGGCAAGATCCCAGAAGATGGACCTATTATTTGATCATTTCCCCCAAATCTTTGACTGCTTGAGGTCCAATCTCTTACCTTACAGGAGGCAGAGAGGCTGTTCCTGACATGCCCAAGCATCTCTACCCCAAAATAACTTCATGGGAAGGCCCTCCGAATTCCGGGCTGCTTCTCCGACTGTGGCTCAGGTCTACGGAGGGGTTGGGGAATGGTACGGAGGTCAGAGATGTGTGATTTGGGGGCACTGGAATTGCCAGAGGCTGGCTTTGTAACTAGTGATTAGGAAGGCACAGCCTCACTGTAGCCACTTGTGGGAAGTGTGGAAGGGGCCTCAAGAGATTTCTGGGGAATACTACCATTTTAGGGGTACCCGGAAGACTAGGAAAATCTGCGTAGAAGAGTAGCCACTCAGGGGACGCTATTTTGTAAAAGCCTGCACTGTGGTTTTGAGAAGAGAGTGCATTTACCCACGGCTGGGAGATTGATACAGGAGAACCTTGTCTTCATTTCCTGGCCAAATCTTAGGACATCTGTACCCTTGCCCGCAAGTATGTACATGTGGATAGGAGACTGCTCACACAGCTTTTGAGGGCTCCCAAGTATGAATTAAAAAAAGAAGAAAAATGTGTGCTTTGAATTAGATCTATGTGAAAAAAAAAAAAAAAAGGCAACAGCCAGGGCCCTTCAAGAGAGCTGGGTTTCAGCATGTACAGAAGGAAAACGCGTCATTTCTCAAGCCTGGATTTCCTTGTCTGTTTGGTCCTATTGATATCAATCTGAGCCCTCCAATGTCCTTTTCTGAGCAAAGAGAGCATGCACGACATCGCTCAGATTGAGAGACAGTTTGGATCCAAATATTACCATAGATTTGGCGCTTTCAAGTTATTTCTTCCATTGCTTTGGACCAATAAATATTTAAAAAGTTAGGTTCTGAGCTCCAGAAAAGCCAACAAAAACATTTAAACATATGGATATCTTTTTTTATTGTGGTTAAAACCATACTCAGTAGAGATTAGTTTACAGCAGTGTTTTCTTTCTCTTTACTTTTTTTTTCTATCTTTTTCTTTCTCTCTTTCTTTCTTTTAGGAAGCCAGAAGGATAAACATGTTGCCATGGTGTTCTGTTTAAAATAAAATACAATGGAAAGAAAAGCAGAATGATGAGGTAACCACATGGACTGCAGGATACACCTGATACTAATTACTGTCATGCAGAATGTTCTGGAAGACATTTGACTCGCCTGATGTATACATTCAAATCAAGCAAAGCAGGACTGGAAGGCTCCTTGGGGACCATCTTGTCCAACTCTTTCCTTTTTCCAGATGAGGAAATAGGGGCCCAGGGAGAGGCCTGGACCTCAGCCTCCCAGTTAGGAGGGAGCAAAGCGGGGATTCAACCCCCCCACCCCCCGGGCGCTTTGGTCGGAAACACATAATTTCCAGGGTCCTTTACCTTGGCCTGTCAGTAAGACCCTGAAAAAGAGGAGTGGGCTTTACTGTTAAACTCTGGAGCACAGGGCTTTGGAACCAGGGAGCCAGGAAAAAAAAAAAAAAGAAAGAAAGAAAGAAAAAAACTCAGAGAGGCTGATTGCGCTAGGAGGCCCAACTTTCCTCCTGGGCGCCAAGCCCTGAGAAGAGATGCGCATGGATGTCTGGAGTTTCTCCTTCCTGGGCCTCCCGGGGGCACCCAACCCAGGCCTGGGGCTCCTCCCAGAGCATCAACTGCCGTCCTTCTGGGGCCGCAGGGCTGACGCCAGGAGGCACTGTCTCCAGGACCGCCTCCGGGGGCCCGGAATGCGTGGCTACTGACGCTCTCTGGTGGCCGCCTGGGCTCCCACGCAGGCCTCCCACGCGTGGAGGGCGAGCGGGAGCCCCCGCGACAATGCGCACCCCTCGCCTCTGCCCCCGAGAGGCTAGCAACCGGGCCTGCCGGCGTCTGATTGGCTGCGCAGGCCTGACGACAGGAGCTCCTGGATGCTGATTGGTCCCGGCCCGCTCCGGCTGTTTCCTAGCTCTTAATACTGGGGCTAATAAACGTTCTCCTGTTGACAAGGATGCTCGGAGCCATGATTTTTTGAAGCTTTCTTGACGTCTGCGGCTGGTGCAGGCCTTTCTGCCTCGCGGGTCTTGATGGGGGACGCTCGTCTTCGGGGCTCCTTGCGTGCCCCGCTCTCTGTGCACTGGCTGTTCTCTCCCCCCCAACAGTATCTGACACTTCGGGGTGGCACCTCGCCGTACCCCGAAAGCCCGCTCTCTCTTCGTCTCCCCAGCAGCACAACGGCGCACCCGTCAACGAGCCCCCCGCCCAAGGCTCGGGGTCTTCCGTGAGCCGGTGGTCCACTCTCACGTCCCTACCGCGGCCCGCGGGCTTACAAAGAGCTCTGTCCCTTCTTTCAGCCCCGGAGCCTCCTGTCTGAGTGCAAGCCACCTCGCAGGATCCGGGATCGCGGGGCACGGCGGGGGGCGGGGGGCGGGGCTCCAAAGCTGCTTTGAACCTCCCCCCCCAACCCCCGCCAAGCAGCGCGGGGCGAGCTGTCCTAACTTGCTAGTCCCCGCAGGGCCCCTCTGCCTTTCCCCTTCGGGACCCATCCCTCATCCTCACCCCTCTTCTGTCACTAGGCGCTTCATCCTTGCCCTCCTGGCTGCCACCCACCTGTCACCCTAAGATAGATCCTTAGTCCTTTTCAACAGCATTTTGACCTTTTCGAGAGGACATTTGATTGACGGCCCTGCCCGCTTTGCCACTCAGTGCCCGGCAGAGCTGCTGAAGGCACCACCTGTTACGGATTAAATCTCATGTGCCAAGTCCCGGAGCACGAGGCCGTGCAGCTATGCTGGGCCGCAACATGTGTCGCTGCCTGTTTCCCCGGGGCGGTGCGGGGAGGGGGGGTGGCTTTTCAAAGTGTCCGCGTGGGGGAAATCACCTCAGTTTTGGGGGGTGCCCCATGCATCTCCACGTGGGACGCGGTCCTCCAAAAGTACTTTCCCTAGAGGGACACAGCTCCTGTCTAAATTACTATTACGACCCCGGTTGGAGGGGGTACCCCCTTGTTGACGTGTAGGAAACGGACCCCCTGGCAGAGGAAGGGACGTTGCGAGGTTCTCGCGCACAGGTTGTAAGCGGCAAAGCCCGGGACTCAAAACCCGTTTTTTTTTTTTTTTTTTCTTTCCTGCTTCGGAGATGCAAGGCTGTGCCGAGTCTTCCATGTCAAAGATAACCAATCAGAAATGGACGGGTGGGCTCAAAGGGGGTGACAGCCGCCGACTTACATTTGGGTACTGGTTCTTCTGCTCGGGGCGTTTTATTTTCCGGGACAATAAGCAGAAAGCATCATTTTTCTTTCCCTAAGCCGCATCCTCCGGTAGAGGTTCCGAAACAGTCAGGTGTGTGATCTGCTGCCCCCAGCGCCCTAGCTTTACCCTCGGCCCGCCTCAGGAAAACCATCCCTCGTCCCGTTCTCCCAGCAAATTGTGCAGACAGCTCGCCGCGCTCGGCGAGCGGGGCTCGGGTAGGGGGGAAAGCACCAGCGAACACAGGGTGTTGGTCATGGCGGCGAGGGGCACTGCGGCAGATTTTTTTCCCTCCCTTCTTTGCTGCAATCTGGGTGCGGCTAGAGCAATTTGTCATAGAATCTGGGGGGCTCATTTTTCCGGCCAATCGCTTTTGGAGAAATGAGCGCATTGCAGCAGAATGCGCTGACGTCAGAGACCACCCCTTCTGCGCCTCCATATAAACCCCACCCAGCCAGCCCCTAGCGCAGACGGCGGAGAGCGGAGATGGAGCGCGCCTTGGCCCGCTGGCCTTGGCCGCAGCTCCTCGGGAGAACCGGGGCGCCCACGCGAGAATCTCCCCACCTGGTGAGTGGTTGGCCATCCTTGCCTGGAAGGATGTGCAAGTCGAAGACGACACCCCTTCGAGGTTGGGCTCTGTCCTCCTGAACACGCCGATGACAGACGCCGGGGACCTTCTCTCCAAGGCGGCCACCTCGCCCGGTCCCCGAGTGTCGCCGATGAAATTCTGTCAGGCAGGAAGATCTCGAGGCACATTTTCCTGGTGGGGGGGGAATCAGGGCCCTTTCCTTGTCCAGCCCCTCAGCTTGAGGGGTATGCTGGTTGGTAGGAGCTCAGATGAAGACCAGGGGGAGGAATCCGATCAGATCCCCGTCAGAATCCGGTGTACCGCAGTCACTGGGGTCCCAAACCCCGATTTTCTGTGCTCGAAGCCACCTTTAGAATAGCGGGTGGTGGGAGATATGGCGGCGGGTGCATTCTGCATGCCCCACGGGTTAGAGGGGGAAGAGCACCAAAAAAGAAGAGTCTCCCAGGTAGATTTCCCCCTCTAGTCTTGGGCCAGGTTCTTGCTGGCCCGTAGGCGTGAGGGGTGCAGGTTCCTGTCCGCAAGGGATTGAGAATCCAAATACACCGGTTCAGTGCAGAGCAGGGTCCAGTCAAAATTGAGAGTAAAATTGCTAACTGTTATCATCTGGTTCCCCCCGATCGGTCACTTTATTAGTGGAAAGATATGGCGCCCAAATGCAGACCATCAGAAGCCCCCGAGGATCAGTTCCGTGGAGGGGGGCGGCTGGGGGGGAGGGTCGAGTCACTGGGGGCACTGGCGGAATAGAAGCAAGGGGGTGGGCTGGGGTGGAGAGAAGGCCTGTCCTTGGGGCTGGGGGGGGCTAATCTAGAGGGGAGAGAGAAATACAGAAAAGGGGGCGTGTTGGGGGTTGTCCAGGCGCTGGGAGTTGGGAATTGGGGGCCGGGGGTCTTTTTAAGCATCGCATGATGGTCGTTAGAAGATTCTGACATGCTGCGGGCTTTTGACTTTTGATAAAGTCGTCTTTTGCCGTTTCCTTTGTCCCTGTCAAGCCCCCCCACGCCGCCCCCTCCCCACTCTGGGCCGGCGGGCTCGGGGAGGGGGGGCGCGAGCGGGTTGCTACGTGGCAGGTTTCTGGAAGGTTCTCTTGCTGGCCGCCAGAGGGCGCCGGTGGCACTGCGGAATTTTGGGGGGCGGGGTGGCGAGGGGAGGTGGCCTTTGTTCTTCTGCTGGAGGGGGTCGAGCGCGGGATTTACTGGAGAATTCTGGATTCATTTACCTGAGGGGGAACTGTTTTAAGATCCGGGGGTTCACTGGGGAGCGGCTGGAGCGTTCGCGCTGGGCCGAGATGCCGTGATTCGCGCTGGCTGTGTGACTTAGGGCGTCGTGGAAGACCGTGGACGCAGATTAGTTGATCTTAGCCGGTTTCGGTTTTGGGGGGTCTTAATAAGAAGGCGTGGCTTTTTGAGCAAGATGAAGGGGTCGTCACAGGGTTGCTTAGGTGTCATCGTGCGGGGCCTTGAGATTCTTGCTGTGGCCAAGAAGCGAGCTGAGGTTGCGCGGTGGGGGGTTGGGGGGTCGATGGTGCTCTGGACGGTTTTAGGGGCTTTTGGCTGCCTTTATATGATTTTCTAGCGATACTATTTTGTATCGTGTGTTCAGAAACCACGCAAATGAGTGAAAACGGTATGTCGAGAACTGGACCTTTATAATTTTAATTAATTTATGTTTGATTGGACTTACCGAAGGTCAGACCCAAGAATTCTGTGTTTTTACTTATTAAAAGTAGAATCGTGTTCTGGAAAGATCCTGTGGCGAGTGTCTTCTTGCTAGCCTTATGTGTCTCTGATGAACGGTGACCCCCCACAGTTGGAGGGTGCCGAAGGGCCCCTGGACATGGGGGGGGGCCGCTGATCGATGTCCACAGGTGGATTCTGGCATGCGATGGCGGGTGTGGTGTTTCGGGGACATAGCGGCCCTGCGCGATGTGCTGGTGTGGCCTGTGGCCTCCCCCCACCCCAGCCTGAGACCTGTTGGGCGCCCCCTCCTCCGCCCATTCTGTGCCAGCTGTGCCCCTGGCAGCTGTGGGCCGGGCGCTGCGGGGGCGCGGGAGGCTCTGCTGCGCGCGCGCCGCAGGTGGCTGTGCTCCTGAGTCCTGGGTGCTGGCCGCGCGCCCCCTAGCGGTCTGTGCCTGCAAATGGCTCCTGGCCCGCTAGACCCGGCTTCAGGTTGCGCATGCGCACACAGTTAACACTTGTGCTCTGTCAATCAAGTCTTCCTTACCCCCTCCCACTTCTCTCCCTCCTCCCCTTTTCAGTTCTTTCCTTCCTACCCCTCCCATTTCTCCTCTTCCCCCTCCCCTCTGGTTTTCCTCACCCCTCTTTTCCCCTCCCCTTCCTCTCTCTCCTTCCCTCCTCCCTCCTCCCCCCTCCCCTTCCTCCTCCTTCCATTCCCCTCCCTCTTCCCTCCTAACTCCTCCCTCCTCCTGCCCCCTCTTTCCCACTGCTTCCTCCCTCTCCCTCTGACTGCCCCCTCCCTCTCTCTGCTGTTCCTGTGCTGACCGTTAGAGGTCATCAAGATGGTTTCTAATCCGGCCCCCTTCCCACGCCATAGGGTCTCTTCAGGGATGACATCATCCGTTCACCTCCTTGTCTCCAGGACCACCTCTCGATGCCATGCTGCTGCCAAGGTGCTTGCTGCTCACCTCCACCTGATGGTACCTCGGCCCCTCTTTGGGGCAGTGTATAACCCAATGCGACGGGCAGAATCCCCACCCCTGCCACCCTCCTTGCACCACCCCCAGACCCATTAGCAATTAAAAGACCACTTTAAATTTTAACCAGTTCGTTTTAGTTGTAATTAATTCATTTAAATTTAATTACTACCTCGACTTGGGCTTTTAAGTGGGGCCTCTAACCTTTGGTCAATTGCAGAGGACACTAGGAGCTCCAACCCCCTGGATGGCACCAGCATACAAAGCAGCCACTGGCAGAGACCACTCCTCCCCCTCCCACCGGGACGAGGATGACGGAGGATGAAGAGGACCAGAACTGTCCAGCCAGCTCTTCCCTCTTGGCTGAATGCTTAAACCAAGGCCCTAGTGAGGGGGCATTGGTCATTAACCCCTGACCTTTGCTATGCTTATGCCTCGATGCTATGAATACTTTCCTATAAGTCTCTGCTTATGTCCGTGTGCCAGCGACCTGGAGTGTTTCCCTCCCCAAAGAGTTGTCAGTCTTTCTCCGACGACAACCCTTTCTGTTGCCTGTATGATGTCCCGAACGGAAGGATCCCTTTGGGAACTCCTCAGCAGGGGGACCTGGCCAAGGGCTCGACCAGCATCTCACTGGCAATTCCAAGGCCCAGGTGGGCTTCTGGAATGAGCATGAGCCCTGACGCCATGCTACGGAACTGCCAAGGGCCTCCCCACCTCTTCTCAGACCTCCCTGTTCTTTCTGGGGAACGGGGACAAGAAGAGCGGCCTCCCAGGGTTGTTGTGAGTGTTGAATGAGATCAAACCACCTCAGGCAGGGCTGGGCATAGCGGAGGTGGTCAGCAAATGTCTGTTGAAACAGTTTGGTAGGTCAGTCCCTTCTCACCCCTGTCACTCTCGTCTCATGCTTCTCGTTTGTTCTCCCACAGCGCTGCAGGCAGCCCCTGTCCACGGGGCTCTCCTTGAAGCAGGTAGGGGTCCAGCAAGATGGGCGTTGGGCTGACCCAAGTAGGCACACGAATCTTGTGTGTGCTCATTTCCTGAGCACTTGCTATGTTTTACGAGTGTCTTATTTCCACGTCGTACATACATATGAATGAAGCAGCTCATTTACAGATGAGAATGGGTTCGACGTTGATTGGAGGGATTTTAAAAGGGCTGGGGGGGGGCAGGGGGGTGGGGAAGAGGACTTAGGAGAAGCAGGCGCTCCCTCCCATGGCACAGGACACGTTCGTGTTCGCAGCAGGGACACTGAGGCTGGAGGAGTGTGAGTGTTTTGTCACATTGTTGGCAAGAGAAGGGGTCAGAATTGGACCCCGGGTACCCCTGTGGCTGCCCCTTACCCCCCCCCGGCCCAGAATTGTACTAAGAGCCTTTTGATTTCCAATCAGGCATTTGACAATGGGATAGCCTGTTTGAAATCCCAGCTGTCGAGTGTGGTCTCGGGGGTCTGGGTGGCCCCAGTTGCTGGTGCCCTGTGCTGGTTCCACCTCTCAATGACGGTGTGACCTTAAACAAGTCACTTAACTTCTCCAAGCCCCAGTCCCTTTCATGGGCTAAATGGGGATTAACAAAAAAAAAGAAGAAAAAAGAAAAAGAAAAAAAAAGCCCCCCCGCATTCGTCTACCCCACAGGACGCTTTTGAAGGCCAAATGATGTAACCACTATGAAAGTGCTTTGTAAATTGCTGTGGAAATTGCTAGATACTTAACTCCCGGGGTTAGCGCCTCCTGGTGCCCGTGCCCAACCCCACTCTCCCTCAGTAAGAACGGCACCCAGTAGGTGCTGCGTGTGTTTGTGCTCAATAAATAAATTCCAGAGTAAATAAAAGCAGAATTAATTCAACAAACATTTTCTGGAACGCCGACAATATGCCCAGCACACCAGGCCTGGTATGTGATCCCAAGATGATGAAAACAGTCTCCTGGAAGCTAATTGGGGTCCTCGTTCGACCCGCACTTTCTTTCGTCCCCTTTTAACCCAACCAGTTTTGTCCGGACAAGACAAAACCAACTTCAGCCCGTTAGAGCCGTGCCGCTCGCCGCTCCCAGCATCAAAAGGGCCTGATTGGATTATGTGGCAAATGGAAGGTGGAAGGGTGACTTGGAAGGTGACAAATGAAGTGGGCGGAGAGCTGCTCTGAGTTAATCCAGGCTATTAGAAGGGAACCTTTTGTCTTCCAGGGGCGGCCAGGAGCTTTTACAAACACTGGTTTTTTTACATCCTTAATGTAAGGACGCATAATTTATGGTCGGTGAAAACCCAGGCCCCGTGAGGTTTGAGTGGGCCGGACGACTGAGCGTCCTTCTACCAGTGAGTAATTAGGGCGAACACGTATGGCCCCTTTGTGGTCCGCAAAGGCCTTTTGCAACCGTGGATTCATTTGAACCTCACAACTCCCTGTCCCGACCCCGGGGCTGGCTCGCCACCTCCAAGGGGAACAGAGGCCATCAAGGTGTCCTTCCAGATTGGGGTCCCACCGCACATTTGCACCCCCATCACCTCTTGGGTAGTGAAGGAAGAGGGGTCCGCTGCCGCGTTGGTCCCTCCTGTCTCGGACCTACCTGTCCCTCCTGCCGCCAGTTCTTCCCTCTCAGTTCCTAACTTGGCTCTCTCCACAGCCGGGAGCCTCCCAGGCCCCCTCACTGTCCCCCCTGTCCAGCCGCTACAGCCTGTCTCTTTCCTTTTCGCAGCCAAGCTTCTCGAAAGGCCTGTCTACACTTGCTGTCTTCCTTCCTCACCTTCAATTTCCTCTTCAACCCACTGCTTCCTGACTCGTTCTGCTCCGTCGCACGACCCTACCTCAGGTAATGACTTTTCTGTCCCTTAACTCTGGACACGTTGCCAGCTCACGGACACGGGGACACATTTTCATTCTTGGCCTTCACATGGCTTTCGGCTCTGGTTCCCTCCTGTTGACCTATACCCGTCAGATACGTCACAGGGTCACCTGCTCCTGGCTTCCCTCATGCTTCGTTTCTCCTAGGACCTGGCGTATGCACAGCTCTCCTGTCTGGGAGCCTGCCTCTTACCGTCTTACCATCTCGCCGGGTTTGAGGCCTGGCTGAACCACCTGCTGTCGAGGCCTAGGGGTCAGTCAGTTCTGTTAAAAGCCACGTTTTTCTCAGTTCAGGAATGGGGTTACTAATCTTGACCTGGCAGGTCAGGTGGGATGCGTTGCAGGTAAGAACCAGACACTAGTCGAGGGACTTGAAATAAGGTCAATAAAGTGTTCGTGAGAAAATCAGAGCCCCCATGAGCTTTTCTGACAGGTTAAGTTCCCACGGGGAGAACCAAAGAGAGAAGAAAGACGTGGGGGCCGGGCGGGGGGGCGGTGGGGAAGAGTAGCGGAGAAAGAAAAAAGAAGAAAAAAAAAACAGTAAGAAAAGACACTAGAGGCCCCCAAAAGTGGGGAAGGGAGCTTTAGAAAATATTGAACTCTACCAAAAACCCCATCCAGAGAAAGGTTTCCTCGTGGGTCGGGTCTGGCTAGAAGAAAGTAAACAGGAAAGAGGCTTTAAATTGATTATCCTAGTGACAAATCCCAGGAAGCTTTCAAATCAAATTGCCCCATTTTGGGTTTTTAACTCCTTCTATCAAGTTTAACCTCTTTACCTCCTGCATCCTGGTCAAAGCCCCCCCAGCCCCCCTCGCTGGTGATTAAGTCCCCGAGGTACACGCAGCCTTTCAGCGGATGAATGGCCCACAGAAAGCGCCCTCCCCCGCCCCCCTAGCTGTGGTTTTCAGTTTTATTCCACTTTCCGCCCTTTCCCCTTAATGAACACAGGGCTAATCTTGGGCCTTGTCAAGGAAGAGGCTGCAGACGTTAATGAGGTAGCTGCTGGATTCCAATATTCGGCTCATAAGGAGCCCTTCTTTGTCTGTGAAGGAAAAACACTGATTATCATAATGAGGTGAACCGACCGGTGCTGCTTGGGCCACACTTCTAATTCTGGTGCCGGAGTCCGGGTTTCATTTGCTCCTCATTTAAGTCTTTGCCTCTGTCCCAGTGAGGGGTCCACGGAGCGGGGGTGAAAGTTGAAGGCCGCTTTGGGAAGCCCGCCGCAGATAGGACTGCTTTGCAGAAAGTTCCTTTGTTCGACCCTACTACACACAGATGTCGCCATGGTCCCGGCCCTCCATGCCTCCCGGGTTCATTCTCCGAGAAGCCCGGGGCCGGGGGTGCGTGTTCCCTTGCTAGAGCACGCACCTGACTTGTTTCAGGGCTCTCTGATCACTAACAACTTAAAAATCGACCTGTAGAACCCATGGAATTATCCCAAGGCCAACACTGCCGTGGAGTGCACCATCCTGGTCAAGAAATAGATGGATGTAGGTGCCCCAGTCTGCCCCCCACTCCCCCCCCCCGGCCCCCGGAACAGCAAGGTTCGGTGTTCACTTTTGTCTGGCACGTACTGCTGAACGGGAGCTTCAGAGGTCCAGCGATTTGTCAGGAACATTCAGTGAGCCAAGTGCACAGAGGGGACGTTACAACTCAGATCTGGCATCAGAAGCAAGAGTCCCTGCTTCTACCCGCTTCGTAGCTCCCTCCTCCATATGTCCCGAGCCCCCAGGGGCCTGGGAAGCCCCCCCACCCCAAGCTTCTGTTCTGACCTTTGAACTCCCCAGAGCGCATCAATATCTCTAGAGCAGGTACCCCCACCCCCAAGTCTGAAAACTGTCAGGTTCTGGGCTTTTCTCACCCCAAGGCCGGTCAGTCAAGATTAGATCACTCCCAGTTAATCACCAGACTAGCCAGACTTTCAGCCCAGTGGAGAACTAAGGGAGAAGGGAGGCGATGGGGCCAAAGGGAGGAGGCCCAGCAGTTCTGTTGGCTAGGCTAAAGGTCCTCTGGCATCGTGGCTCAGAGTTAGTTCGCTCTTTTCAAATCCACAAACCCAGCTCTTACCGAACCCCCCCGCACCCCACTCTTCCAGCCCGGGGGTCCAGTCTGGCTTCTTGCATGAGCCGCCTGGCCCCCAGAACCCACTGGTCTCAACACCCCTCATTAAATCAATCCTGGAGGCTCTGGCGTTCTAGGAAGAGGTGGCTTCACCAGGTGGAAGAGCAGAGAACGCGTGAGGCCAGGAGACACTGCCCCCCACCCCAGAATTCTGAGCTTCTCGGTTTCCTGCCCCCCTCTGTTCTCCACCCGTTCTTCCTCCCCTCCTTCCATCACCCATTCCCCGATGTGGTCCTCTGGGGGTGCCCTAGGCCAGCCCATCGCCGCCTCTGGGTGCCCCAGCCTCAGCTTGGCCCTAAGTGGGGTTCAGTAAGAGTATGTGGGATGTCTGTTTGGACAGGTGAGTCCATGAAGGAACCGCCACACTTGAGATGCCCGACGGGAATCTTCGGGAGCCGAGGAGCTGGCTTCCGGCAGTCGGGAGGAGGGTGGGCTTCGTCTCGCCGAGGGGAGAGTGGGCCTCGCCCCCGCCCCCAGCCCCATTTGCGCTGGGCTCCGCTGGTGCTGCCCCTTCATTCACTCAGGCGTCCATCCTGTCATCCAACAGTTGATCCTTACTGAGCGAGCCCACGGCCCGGCCCCGGCTCGGCCCCGGCGTCCCTTAGCGCGCCCCTGGATGGTCTCTGGCTCCCCGGGAGGGCTGGC
>LNAC01000192.1:2085179-2127062 GCA_002007465.1 Ailurus styani
CGCTGGGCGCCGACGGCTGCCCCGGCCCCCCGCGCTGCAGCTCAGGCCTGAGGCGGGGGCGCAGGGGCCTCTGTGGTGTGTGTGCGCCCCTCGGGCTCCGGCCACACGGGTCTCCCTCTTGAGTTGGGCTCTGTGACGGGGACCTCTCCCTCCCGGGGCTAAATCCGGCCCCTCTGCAGCCCAGGTGTCGGCTGGGAACCTCCAGGGAGCTCCGCAGTCTCTCTCCCTCCGCCCCGTTGCCTACCTGCTCTGCTCTTGTCTGGTGGCTGCCCCTAACCCCTCTGCTTGCCACAGTCTGTCTGCGCCTGGCCCGACCCCCCGGCCCCCCCTCTGCGCCCGAATCACTGGGCTTCTGACCCTCTGGGCCTCCGCTGTCCGGCCCCCGCCTAGCTGGCTGGCTTTCCTTGCCGAGCCCACACCCGTGGTCACCTGGGGGTGCCTGCTTCCTCCTCCGTCGCCTGCCTGCTTGCCTCTTGGCCTTCTCTGGGGTCTAAATGCCCCTCCCTCAGCTTAAGGAACCCCTCCCCCTGTGTGGCCGGAGCACCGGTCCCCAGGGCCCAGGGGACGGGCCCCTGCCACCATGCCACCTGCCCCAACCATCCTCGGATGCCTCCTGTGGGGGGAGCGTGGGGGCGGAGTGACCGTGGCTGCAGCCAGACTTCTGTCCTGCCCTCCCCACCCCTGACCACTCGTCTCGTCCCACTGGGTGTTAGGCACAGCCTGTCTCTGGGAGTCCTGGGCTCTGGCGTGTCCAGGCCGCGAGGCCGGTGTGGGGGCTGCCACCTGGGCCCACTGCGTCTCCCCCTCTCATGTCACTGCTCATCTCCACGAGCTCCTCCTTCCGCCGAACACCACGCAGCAGGTGAGACCAGGCTCGCTGCCTTTTCGTGTGTGGTGCGTGTGTGTGTGTGCGCACGCGTGTGTGTGCGTGCATGTGCGTGCACGCGTGTGCCTCCTGTAAAGTGTCAGCCTCGCCATAATCCCAATCTCCTGCCTCTCCTGCAAGGCCAGCCCTGTCCTCGGCACGCTGGCCGTGCCCCGGCTGAGCCGGCCGAAGAACCAGATGGAAGAGACCAGAACAGCCCCCGGACGGCCGCCGCTCTGCACCGCCGAGCCCGCCGTGCTGCCCGCCGCCTGGCCTCTCATGCCCAGCCTCGCGCCTCTCCACTTGCTCCTGCTTTGGGGTGAGTGTCTTGCTTTCTTGGGACACCAGGATTTCATTAGTTTCAGCTCACACATCTCCATTCAAGAATGTACACATTTAGCCTAGGGAGGGGGCCGCTACCAAGAGTGAGTCTTCTTCCCCACCGACCCCGCGGCCTGGGGGGTGGTCTGTCAGCCGCCTGGAGCCGCCGGGACGTGGCCACATGGAGCCGGCACGGTTGGGGCCCACGCTGGGCGGTGGCATGCTATGGGCCGGGCACGGTAAGTGAGGGGTGACCACACCTCTGGCCCCCGGCCCCCGACGACCAGCTCGGGCCAGGCACACAGTAGGTCCCCGGTGCCGCGTGGCTAAGGACGGGAAGGAGATGAGGAACGGTGCGGTTACCCTCTCTGGTCTCTGAGGCCTGGCCAGAGGGCCAGCGTGCAGATGTGGGACTCGGAGAGCTTGTCTGTCCGTCGAAAACCTTCCTGCCTGAGAGCCAAAGCTGTGTCAGGCCTCGTGAGAGCTGGGTTCTGTCTCGCACACCAGGCTCCGCTAATGTCCTGTAATCACAGACTGGCTTTGGAGTGAGTGCTCCTCTTGGCCCCTTCTCCTCACCCCTGAAATTGCAACGAGACGGGAATGTTTGTGTCTGTTTAAATAAAATCAGTAATGGTGGGGAAGAAGAAATCGGGGGATTGTAGCCACACGCTTCACGCCAGAACGAGTCATTTGTTTATCTGTGCTTTACTTACTCGAGCCACATGGTTGGAGCCACGGGGGCTCAGGGCTGGGGCTCTGCTGGGGCGCCTGGGACCAGCTTTGTCTTACAGACCAGGGGGTCTAGCGGGCTTCCCTGACGTGGCCCGCGGGGCAGCTGAGCGAGGTGGAAAGGAAGAAAGGAAGCTCGGCGGAGGACATTTTCCCTTTTGCCCTCCCAGGAGCCGCGCCTCACGGAGGGTCCCGGGGGTGGGGGGTGTCCGTCGGAGTCAGCATTGCAGGGGGCCGGGCTGGCGAGGCCGGTTCCGGGCCTGCTGTGTCCCATGCTCCTGGGGGAGCCACTGGGCTGAGGGGTGAGGCCAGTCAGATCCCCGGGGGGGTCCAGGTGGGAGATGGGGAATGGCCTAGTGAGGCTAACTAGCAGGGTATGTGAGACGGCGGGTGAGGACCAGAGAGAGGGCCCCTCCTCCGGGTGCTGCGGACCCCCAGGGTCTCTCACTCGGCTTCCGTAATGCCCTCTCATCCCACGGAGTTTTCAGAGATGGGTCTGCCCTGCCCTTCTCCACTGAAAGGGAAATGGGGTGCGGATGTTACTTTTCCACAGACCCCACCAGTGTAGACAGCAAGGGGCGGAGGCCTCCGAACCCAGGGACCATTGTCTCTGCTTGTTTTCGTTCCCTGGAGAGCCAGTCAGGCTGCCTCGAGGTGGGGAGAGTGTGCCCAGGGCTGAATCCAAGCAGGGGCACCAGGAAGGCTCTGCCCTGTGATATTTACTCCATGGTTGGCATTTGCTGAACCATTAGCAAGCACGGTGACGTGGCAGAGAGAAAGGCCTGGGAGGGAAGCTTTACACAAGGCAGGATGCAGGTCAGGGGGGAGGGTCTGGGGGTGGGGTGGGGAGGGTGTCGCGTCCGGAGCTTCCCAGACAGATCCGAGGAGCTAGTTTGAGCCAAATGCCCATGGTTTCTGGATTCTTCCAGAGGGGTGTCTCAGCGTGCGCTCAAGGTGGGCCGAGCTGAGGGGCAAAGTCAAGGTGAAGGCTGGTGTCCAGCCCGCCCCAGCCTTTGCCAGCCCCGTGGCCCGCATCGTCCCTAGCAGTGAGGGATGGCGTCTCTTTGGTCATATTTCAGGTACACTTGTGAATGTTCCATCTCAGGCAAATGCATATTTTTGTGTGTCACACGTATTTTGGGTTTTGGGTGTCATTAAGCAGAAAATACAGACTAGATCAAGTATTCTTCTCAGTTAAAGGAGTTGAAACAGAACATCAGAAATCAGCCTCACAGCCGAACATTCTCGGCATTATTAAGTGTTGAAAGAAATGATCATTTTCAGGAAAGTTCTCTTTTTTTGGAGCATTCAGGGGTGGATCAAAGCCCCTGACGGGCTCGACAGAGGGCACAGGGCCCTGTCGCTGTGGCGGGAGGGGTCTCTCTGGCCATTTATCACGTGCGAGGCTGGTCCCCAGGGCCTGCCTCTAGCCGGATGCTTCCAGGAGGGCACAGGTGCATGGAGGAGACGGTGGTCTTGTCTGGAAGCTGGCGGTCCCGTCCGACTGGCGTCCCCTGGATGGGTGGGAAACGGAGCCCAGAGCGGAGCTCAGCCTCTTGCTCATGGAAGGACACAGAGGGCCCCCTCAGCCCCGCGTTTTCCTACCTGCAGGTTGCTTGGGGTGGGGGGCTCCCTGCAGCTTTCGGGGCCCCTGACCTCATGCCTCCTGACTTGTGATTCAAACCCCAAATGCATTTCCAAGCACATTTCTCCAAATAATGTCAAAACCTGGCAAGACTTAAGGGCAACAGGGTGCATGTGTTTCTTATTCGTTTACATGAAGTAACTTCAATGTGTTTTTTATGAGCAATCTGACTTCCAGAAAGAGAAAAAAATCGACCCATCTTTAATGAGCTTGCTACTGAATTTTTCCTTGAAAACAAGGCTGCGGCTTTACACAGAAGGGGGTGTGGAGGGAGACAAATTAAGGTTCCAAAGGGTTAAAGGGCAGTGGGCGATGCAGAGACCAGCATTGTCAGCTGAATTGAGAAAGGCCTGCAGCTCTGGGGCCAATTTCTTTTTAGAAGACCCGTGTTTAACACAGTGTGAGGCCGTCCCAGGAGCAGACCCTTCCCTCCGCTGCCTTGACCCCTCGTCTTCTCTCCTAAAGGGGGAAGGCCCTTCGCCTGGTCTCCCATCTCTGGTGTGAGCAGGTGGAAAATTCTGGAAAAGAATTGTCTCTTTCCCAATGAGGCCATCTCGGGTGTGGGTTCCCATGGTGAAAGGGAGACACACGTGTGGGCAGGGAAGGAGCGACAGCTCTCTCTGTGGTGCCTGGTCCCAAGGGGGCAGCCCCGCGTCCTGAGTGGCTTCGAGAAGCTGGGCCCTTCGGGAGTCGGAGGGACGGGCTGGGGCAGAGGCAGCTCTCATCCTCGGTATGGAATGAGTCCGCCTTTCAGAGCCAGGGAAGAATTCAGAGAGCCCTTGGGATTCTGTGGGGAGGAGGTCTGCCCCCAGAGGTGTCCCCCGCCACCCCGTGGCCCCGGAGCCCTGCACCCCAGCAGGACAGAGGTGCACCAGCAAGAGGGGCCCCAAGTTCTGTTGGACCCAGCGGAAGCGGGTGTGGAGGGGGATGCCTCATCTGTGCCAGGATGAGAGACCCATCTTTGAGGATCCCATACACCCCGGATTTCTAGTGCCTTCTGGACTTTAGACGCTTGGTCCCATATCCCGGTCTTCACTGCGGAAAAAGGCTTGCTCTAGCCGTGGTTTTGGGAACTGCCTGATGAGAAGTCTGCAGAAAGATCTTTGTCTTCTCAGCCGCCCCCTCCCCCAAGGCCCAGGCTCATGAGGGTCCAGGGGCCAGAGCAGGTGCAGAGGAGCCGAGGCCGGGGTCAGGCCCGCTTGGGATGCGTGTGGGAGGGGAATTAATCAGGGGAGAGGAGGCTGGTGCGGGGTGTAGTCGTGGGTCTCTTAATTGCTCTCCAGTTTCTTTGGGCTTAAAAACAATCCCGATGGAGAGTTCTTAAGTCCTCCACCCTGGGGGCCGGGGGAGAGGAAGGCTGCCCACCACCTTTTGCCCGGCTCCTCAGGCAGTGAATAGGGTCTTTGGCAGGGGCTCAGGGAAGAGACTCTTAGCCTGGGAGCTCGCAGGGCCGTCGGAGGCGGAACAAAGGCGCAGGCAGAAAGGAATGTGGGGGCGCCCCCGTGGAGAACAGCCACCTGGGGATAATCGTGAGGGCTGAGCAGGGCTGAGCGCACAGGAGTTTTCCCAGGTCCTGTGAATACGTGCTTTCAATAGAAGGTGCCTTTTCTTCAGATGAAAGGGAGAAAAGCTCAATCACCTTCCCTGCACCGGAGTGTGTGTGTGTGTTCCCTCGGGGCCGTGGTGGCCCCTTCCTCGTGTGCGTGTCGGGGCCCGCGCCGCGCCCACGAGAGGCCGCGCAATGACACGGTCAGCCGATCACCCCGCCAGCGCGACCCCGGACGTGCTCCTGCTCCTCAGCTCCAGGGCTTCTTTGCGCGTTTCTCGGGACGCAGAATCCTTGCGCCTCTGCCCGTGAACCCGAACGGGAGCCAACCGGGCCTGATGCCCGAGAGAACGCCGGACAGGCAGACGGGGCCTGGGAGATGGGAGCCCAGGGTGGGGAGGAGGGTTCGAGCGGCTGGAGGCTGGCCACGTGTCATACCTGCCGGGTGGGCTGCAGTGGGCTGGCTCCTTCTGCCTCCCCCCTTCACCCCATTCTCTGGGCCCGCCTGAGCTGGAGGCAGAGTCGGGAATTGGGGGCCGGTGTCCGCAGTTAGGGACGATGGCGGGGTTCAGCACGGCTCACAGGCCCAGGGGCAGCGCGGAGCAAGGGGACCTGGCCAGGCGGAGGGCAAAACGTTTGCGCCACCCCGACCCCCAACTGTCCCGAGGGCTCTGGCCCCTCTGGGGCAACAGGGGCAGAAATCCCTGCCATGAGAGGAAAGGAGTCCCCGTCTCGGTCTTGGCCGGTGCCTCTTGCTGCCGGCTTCTGGGCCTCAGTTTCCCCATCTGTAGAATGGGGCAGTAGCCTGTCGGCTCTGTGTATTCTCTAAGGCAGGAGCATGGGAAGTCAGTTTGGGAAAGGCAAGGGCCCTGTTTCACCAGAGGGCGTGGTGGGTGGGAGGTGTGTCCAGATGGGGCCCCCAGTCGCCTCCTAGCTAGGAGCAGGGCACACTCTCACTCCCCTCTCACTCTCACTCCCCTCACACTCTCACTACGGACTTGTCATTCCGAGGAGAAAATTCTGAATGGGTGCTCTGGACACAGTCTTGGAGGCCTGGTTCCAGTCCACGCTCCACCCCAACTCTGGGTGTGACCTTGGATCCTGTCTCTAGCCTCCTGGCCTCAGTTTTCCCATCTGTAACATGGGGCAATGCAGGATCACAGTCAGCCGAGGGCCCTTGAGGCTCTTCCAGCTGCCTCGTTGATCCTCTGTGATCGATTGGTTTGTTTACTGGGTCTTTAGAGTCAGGGGGTTAGAGATCGCTGGGGCCCCCTCGCTTTAAGAGAGGACGCAGAGAGCAGAGAGGGCTGGTGCCCTGTCTCGGACAGAAGGCCCTGGGCGTGAAACCCACCGCTGGTGGCTGGCTCCTGCTTGACCAGCGCAGGCAGTGGGGTTGTAGTCACGAGTGAGTCTCCATGGTCGGCTTTTCGTGGCCGAGATCCCCATAATGCTCACGCCCCAGGCTAGCTCCCAGGGGCTGCCCATGCTCTCTGGGGCCAGGATGGCATTTTATGGAGCATTTTTTCCAAATGGGTGGGGTGCCGGCCAGGCCTGCAAAACCTTCCCGGGCTGTGGAGTGGCCCCCGTGGCGGCAGTCCCAGGAGGGTGTGGCTGGCCGGGTCGGCCAACCGGGGCTCACCCTGTGCCCTTTGGTCACACCCTCTGGAAGACACCTCTTGTCAGTGCCCTCGCCCGCTCAGCTAACTTCCTGAAAAAGCCATCGGGGTGGCGACGTGTGGAAAAGCGCTCAGTAGCCGGGCCTGTGCTGGCTGCCGGGCCCAGCTTAGCAGCCGCCTCGGGCTAGGCCTTTGTGCTTCAGCATGTGCTTGGTAAATAAGCCCGAGAGCCCTTGGCCGGTGCCGCACCCCGTTATCGCCACGGTGGGCTGCAGCCTTTGTTTTGTGACCTTGGTTGCTATAATACCTGGGGGCCGAAATGAGGAGTCGAGAAATTGCTAGCCTCAATTAGACCAGCGGCTGCCTTTCCCGAGGCTGCCTCCACCACTCCAGCCATTAACCGTAAACATACACCAAATAGGCCCTAATTCTCTCTAATTGCCCACTCCTGAAGCCGAGAGCGGGTTCCAGGAAGAGGCATATGTAAACATCCTCCGTGGCCCGGCCAACCGAAATTAGAGGCTGACGGGGGCCGGAGAGAGAGGGGACGTGATTTCAAAAGATGTCCCAATTACCTCTCCCATGTTCACAAATGGGTCCGTAATGTCCAGGCCCCGGTCTTCACAAAGGTACAGGAAATTAGCTTTGCAAAGAGTCTGCCTCTGTAAGGGAAGCTGTAAGAGGGTGGTCTTTACTCAACAGGTAGGAAGCAGGAGATCTGAGGGAGGCTGATTATTTGTATAAACTACGGGCCCTATTTCTGGAAATCACCATTTGATTGGAAATAATCCTTTTGTGTCTCTCCCTGCACTCAACGTCCATAAGTTCTTTGTACCAAAGGCACGCCAGCCCCGTGAGGTCCTGCTGGCCGCCAGAAAAGCGTAACTCTTAAAATCTTGAGATGAAGAGTTAGACTTTTCTTTTCTTTCTTTCTTTCTTAAAGATTTTATTTATTCATTTGAGAGAGAGGGAACACAAGCAGGGAGGAGAGGCAGAGGGAGAAGCAGGCTTCCCGCTGAGCAGGGAGCCCGACGCGGGGCTCGATCCCAGGACCCCGCGGTCAGGACCTGAGCGGAAGGCAGAGGCTTCACCGGCTGAGCCCCCCAGGCGCCCCCAGAGCTAGACGTTGCTAATCCTGGGAAGCCAGGGAGGACGTTTCTGGGGCGTCCACCGGGGCTTCCTGGATCATGAGCTCAGGGCGGGCATTTGGGAGGTCTGAGGTCGAATGCCGGTGTCTGCGGTTTCTCCGGATGCCGTAAGGAAGCCCTGTGCTTCCCTTGGGCTCCAGACAGTGACTCATCCCTGTAGCTTCCCTGCCACGTCCGTTACCGCTCTGCGTTATCACGGGCCCCTGCAGACCTAGGGCTGTGTGGCACGCAGCTTTGATACCCAGTCTTTACAGAGCATCCTGGGTCTGCCTGAAAGTTAATCCAGGGCCGTCAGGAGCTCCGGGGGGGCTCATGGAGCCCCAGGGGCAGAAGCAGGAGAAAAAACACAGATGCCCTGAGCTACCTGATTTCCTTGGTCCTGTTAATCACGCTAGAGTACTCCTCCCCTCCACGCCCCGTATTCCCACGGGAGGTGGCAGCCTCGGGGGTCTGGACTCCCAGTGTCACCTTGGGGTTGTGGTCATGAGAAGAGGGCCACCCCAGGTGCTCCTGGGCTGCTGGGGAGGGCTGGAAACGATCTCTGGTGGTGTCCAGCTCTAGATGGGGGGGCCCGGGGCTGGTGTATTGGTGGTTCGCCAGCTTAGGACTCTTTGGTTAACATTTATTTATTTATTTTTAAAGACTTGTTTTTTTGGTTATAAAATCAACCAATTAGGGGAAAACAGGGTTTGGGAAGCTCGAGGTCAGGGAAGGAATTTTTAGGAGGATTTGGAAGCAAGAGGCATACCCCGCGGTGTCCCGGCCAAGTCTTGGGGAGGCGTAGACAGTGGAGGGGACCCCACAGGGCTTAAGTCAGGGCAGGGGGAGTTGCACAGGGGCCTCCTTCTTACCTCGGGGCTCCCTGCCTGCGCCCTCTCTTGCCCAGACCTCTGGCTCTGCCCACAGCGCTGTCGCCGGGCCAGGCCCGACCACCTCTCGGCCACACCTCCTCACCTTCACTAGACTCTACGGAACGTGTGTTCACAGTCAACTCGCTTAGAAAAATCTATTTCGTTTTGTTCTATTTTGTTTTGTTTCAACAAATAAGCCTTTTTTTTTTTTCCTCCTGAGCAGCCTCAGGTTTATGGAAAAAGCGAATGGCAAGTACAGAGAATTTCTGTACCTGCTCCTGTCTCTGAGTTCTCCGTCATTAACAGCTGGCCTTGTGTGCCACGTTTATTAACAGATCAGCCGCTCGTCAATACGCTGTGATGGACCAAAGCCCAGTGCTCATGTCGTTCTTTGGGTCCTCTCTTTGGTCTTGCACAGTCGGTGTGTTTTGACAGATACATAGTAACTTCTGTTACTGAACTCACTTTTTTTTTTTTTTTAACTTTAAGGCAAATGCTTGAAATGCAAGGTGTAATGTGCCTGGACACAGCCTTTCGTGGTGCTGATTGAAATGTGCACATAATTATTAAAGTGACGGTATCTCTCCAGGCACCACGATCTTCTGTGCTCTGACACGTGTGCCATGGTTTTAGAACGCGCTGTCCATTAACGACCCCATAGCCTGTGGCGCCCAGCCTGCTGCTCTGCTCTTACCCACGTTCACGCCTTGTCCTGCTGGCTTCTGCCTGAGGACACGCTGTGCCCCCGAGCTGCCCTTCCTCCATGGTAGGATGCCCTTCCAGGGAGTCCTCTCCCCACGCGTTCGGTGTCTGGCCCAGCTGTCATTCATGCTCTAAGTCTTTGGCACTTAGCTCCACGTGTAGCACTAAACCAAGGGCTCTTGGGTCAGGAGCCGCGTCCCTGCCTCTGGGCCTGCCCCCATCCACTCTGTCGGTAGCCGAAGCTGGGTGGGGAGCTCGGCGGTGAGCGAGCCTGTGAGCCAGTGTGCGGAAGAGGGAAATGCTTGATTTCACCAGTTCCACACTTGCTAGCAAGTTGGGGAGCCCCTGCTTTAGTTGGGTGAGGTTCTATCCTGGTGACCCCGTGCTCTGTCATTCCAGTTGAAGACACCCTCCGGAATTCTCCATCGAAGGCGAGACCTCGACACACGACCCCAGCACCCTCCAGCGTTCAAATCGTAAGTTGCTGGGGCGTGGGGGACACATCTGTGGGCCGTCACTGGGGGTGGGGGGGCTGCCACCCAGAGCACACGGCCAGGCGAGCCCTGCGGGAGGGCCTGGTGAGCACTGGCCACGGGGCCGCTCACGGGGAGGTGGGTGCTCAGTGAGCCAAACTGATTGCAGACTGGGGGAGGGGGCTTGTGTTCTAAGGCAGGACCCCCAGCCTCCTTGTGTTGTCTCTGTGGCAAAAGAATTCTATAGGCGGCTTCGAGTGCCGGACCCCCAAAGAATTCCTTCTCTCTCGCTCCTCTCAATGAATGGCCCTTTCATTATTGAGTGTCCCTTTGGCTCTTGTGCCCCAGGGCAGGCTAGGATGGAAGTGCCCTTGTGAGCTGGGGGGCCCTTCAAAGGGCCAAGGAAAAAACGCGGGCCGAGGGACCAGCCTCTCAAGCGGGCTTCGAGCTCCAATGACCTTCGCTCACCCCCTTGAAATGTCTGGAAAACAGAATGGGCAGATTTTCTGTCTTCAAAGTTTCCGGCTAAACCTCTTCAAGTTCTTTATTGTTTGGGACTGAGACCCTCAGCAATGGTAATGGGTAGTTTCTTTTGTATTTGCCTTGAAAGGCCAAAATATTTTCATATTGCTACAGACAAAGCCGTCTATTTAGAAATGAACGCCGTGTCTGTCGTTTCCCACTGGGGAGACTGTGTACAACGTGTGTGTGTGTGTGTGTCTGTGTACTCTAGGGTCTTGAAACAGGTTTCTCATGGGGATGGCCATTCACCGGGGTCCGGGGGGGGAGGGGGCCTGGGGAAGGTGGCCCTAATTATACATTTGTCCCGGTTGGTCTAGGACGTGAGCCCCGGGGGTCTGGGAAGGGGGGGTCTGGCTGCACTAACCTTGACTCTGCCTGTGCCTACATCTGCCATGTGTTGTGCTTTAGGGACTGTGGCTTGGGCCTCGGCGGTCAGCTCAATGGGAGCAAGCAGGAAGGTCTAAGATGCTGTGGATGTGTGTTTCTCTTGTTGGGAGGTCCTTTCACGGGCGTCTGTTCCCTGATCCAAATAAGGGCCCATGGCTGGATGAATGAAAGCAGAAAGGAGTGGGTCAACACATGCAGAGGGAAAGCAGCGAGTAAGCCAGGATGAGTGTAGTGACCGAGATCTCGTTTGCTGCGAAGGACATTGATCTCTAAATCAATAAAGTATTGAATCACCCTGTAAAGAAAGCCACACACGAGCCGATACCCAGTCATCATGGACCCAGAAATAGGTGTGATGCAAATAGATAGCATCTGAAGTTTACCAGTGAAAGAATACAATGTAAATAGAAGAGAGAATGACCCAGGGGTGGAAACGCAGAAGCCAGTAGCCCCAGGACCATGTCGCGTGCTTACACACTCGCTAGGAGGCTGTCATAAATGATAGCAGTGGTAACGGCCCTTCAGGGCGGGAGGAAGCTTCCGGAGGTGATGGATAGGTTTAGGACAAGGATCGCGGTGATGGGTTCACGGTGCACGCTTCTTTCCAGACTCGTCGGGGTCCTGTACGTTAATTACGCATGGCTTTTTGTGTGTGGAAGCACAATTAAAATGAAAAAGCGTAAGGAGACGGTCCCTGAAAAGGCTCCCGAAGTCCTGGTGAGAAGGAGAGGGTGAGTCCCCCCAAAATGAGCAGATGGGAGGGGGAGTGAGAGAGCAGGCGATGAGAGGGAGAGAGAACGTGGCAAAACGTAAACAGCAAATGAGAGGAAGACTAGCATTTTCTTAAATGCGGGGATGCACGGATACATAAGGAGGACTACGCCAGGCAATCGCAGACCAGGCATTATGACGAGCCCGCATGTGGGCTCCCGGCATAGAGCATTAAATTAGCAGCCAAGAGTTCGAAGAATAGGTAAAAAAAAAAAAAAAAAAAAAAAAAAAAGAGAGAGAGAGAGAGAGAGGACCCAGGACACCAAAGAAGAGAGTTAACTTTTTTTTTTCTTAAAGATTTTATTTATTTATTTGACACAGAGAGAGAGATCAGATCACAAGTAGGCAGAGAGGCAGGCAGAGAGAGAGGAGGAAGCAGGCTCCCCGCTGAGCCGAGAGCCCGACACGGGGCTCGATCCCAGGACCCTGAGATCATGACCTGAGCCGAAAGCAGAGGCTTAACCCACTGAGCCACCCAGGCACCCGAGAGTTAACTTTTACCGAAGGTTTTCTAACTCCAGGCACACATCAGTGAATAGATAAATCCTGCGATGAAAGAAAGCCAAAAAGAGGGAGAGTGAGTGGTTGGAACTCCTGGACCCCAGTGGGAGCATTGTGGGAGGGGCTTGTGTCCCCCAGTCCTGGGAGCGGAGTCTGTCCTGTGGAAGGATGAAAGAGAGAATAAAGTAAAATATCCAAATAAAAATCAGGAAGCAGGGGAGGAAAAGGAACAGACGGTCGGTCCGGAAGAACAGGAATGGTGAATAAGTGCACACAGGTGGACGGTGGTAGGACTCGTGGTAGAAGCCTGTCATGCAGCAAATGTTCTGGTGAGTCCAGAACACGCCAGGGTGCTAGCAATAAAATAAGAAGTCTCTAAATCAACAAGGAAACCGGGACCCGGGGAAACCAACGGGGCGGAGTGAAGGGGAGCCGGGAACGTGGGCAACAGAGTTGTCATTCCTCTCATCGGGGCCCCAAAGCCCCCGGAGAAGGAAGGCAGGCAAGTGGAGGGGAGAAGCGAAGTTGACCCAGGAGGAAAGGACAAACAGAGAGATGGGGGACAGGTCGGGGATCCGTGGGAGAGGGTGGGCTCAGACCACGATCATCATGGGTCAGAGTCTGAGCGCTCACTTCCGTTAATAGTGGAGTAAGTAGCTGATGAAGAAAAAGAAAACAGGAAGGGAGGATGGTAGGAAGGAAGGAAAGGAAAGGAAAGAGGAAGGAGAGGGAAGGAAGGAGGGAAGGAAGGAAGTAAGGAAGGAAGGAGAGGAAAGAGGGAAGGAAGGAAGGAAGGAAGGAAGGAACCACTGAGCCTCAGGGGTCAGGAATGGCCATTTGCAGGAGACATTAGGATTCATGGGTCTGTGGCCACTGAGTGTCAAAGATCAAAAGCAGCAAGAAAGGAGAGAGGCAGAGAGAGAAGCCTGAGAACGGGCTGCGGGTGGGGCGGACGGCTGAGTGCAGATGAGCGAGTGTGCAGGTAGGTGTAGACACACCAACTCTAGAGGCATAAACATACTTCACCAGGGAGAAGGACTGTTTGGATACATGAGTGCTCTAGGGAAGGAGTAAAGGAGAAAAAAGGTTTCTGTTAACCGGGGAGGAGGGTTCCTGATTTCCAACAGGATGAAAGGCAGTGAGAACGACTGGAAGTGTGGGAGGGAAAAAAGAAATCAAGATGGGGAAAAAAAATAAAAATTAAAAAAAACTATAAAAAATAATAAATCAGTAGGTCAAACAATTAAGTCTAGGAGAGGGAACTGGCTTAGCACCGATCATCCGCATTCATTCAGGTCTGGGGCCCCAGAGTTTATAAATGATAAAAACAAGACCATAAATAAAAAGACCGACCCGTGTAGGTACACGAGAGAGAGGCCCACACCAGAGCCAGAACATGCGCAGGCGCCGTGAGCCCACAGTTACGACTGATTCAAAACTGGGCTCTGGAGATGCTGAAATAAATCCTAAACCAAATCACCAGTGCGAGGAATGAGCGAACAAAAGGGAGCCTCACGTCCACAGGCTCCGGGAGTCACAGATGTCGGCTAATCCAATTCTGTGCACCTGAGGTCCATAAATAAAAGAATAAATATTGAAATGGAAGGGTGACAGAAAGAATGAATGGACCTGGGGATGGCTGAATTAGAAATGGAGATGCGTGGGACAGGCAGGAGAGGGCTGCCCTTGGGATTGTCACTCATCGGAGTCTGGGCACCTGAGCCTCCTCCGCACCCCCTCCCCCTGCCCCCAGCAAACAGAGGCAGGGACCCAGCCGCAGAGGGGAAGAGAGGAGGAGGAGAGCCGCGGGAGACTAAGCGAACGAGCAAGGGGGTCCTTGGACCCCAGAGAAGGTGTGTCCGAAGGAGCAGGCTCTGTTAGGATTAGCCACGAGCTCCTCGGTCCTAAAGGTCTGCGAGGTTGACCAGATCCCTGTTTCTAGAGCGAGGGAAGTGGAGGGAGTGGAAAAAGAAGCAAAAGATAAAAAAGGGAAGATAATAAACATGAAAACAACCACAGTGACAAATGGAGAGTTGGGAGAGTTTGTCTGACTAGGGATTATAATTAGTTTACAGACCCTCTCCTTAAATGCATAAATGCATCACCCCTTTCAGAGAATAAATGAAAAATAAAGGAAATACCCAGCCCAATGGCAAGGCTGCGTCTTCTCGCGCTGTAATGGAATAGTTGGAATGGAGGCCCATAAATGAAAGAATAAATACCCAAGCGTCATAGTTGGCTCAGGGCCAGGAAGAGAGATTGGGGATGTGCCGGGGGGAGGGGGGCTTACCTGGTGGGCTCTTTCACAGGGGACCAGGAAGGGAAAGGAGGGCCCGGGTGGGGGACGTGGATTCATCCTCCTGCGGGAGGAGCAGTAGAAAGTCAGGAAGGTGAGATTTGGGAAGAAAGACAAGAAAAGGATAGGGAACAAAAATGCTAGGTGAGCACAGAGCTAAGGGTTGTGAAGGGAGGTCTGCACAACCAAGGCTCTGACTGTAGACCTGGAAGGGAGGAGGGAGGGAGGAAGGAAGGGAGGAAGGAAAAAGGAAGGAAGGAATAAGGAAGGGACAGGGAAGGAGGAAGGAAGGAACAAAGGAGGAAGGAAGGAGGAAGAAGGGAGGGAGGGAGGAAGGGAGGGAGGGAGGAAGGAAGGGAGACAGAAGGGGGAAGGGAGAGAGGGAAGGGAGAAAGGCAGGAGTTTCTGGGGCCCTGAGTTGCAGCCAGCTGAGCGAGAGGGCAGGAGGAGGGACGGCTCTTGGCATGCCGTGTGCTTGGCGCGCGCACGAGGCCTGGCAGGGAGGAGCTGGCTCCGGGAGGCCCGGCCGCCGAGTGCCAGGGCGGTATCCTGGCGGTGTGGGCCATTTCTCCTCATTCCTCTGATCCTCAGTTTCCCCATCCATAAACCGCTTCGTGCTTGGATGGATCGTGGGGGCAAGTGCCGTCCCGCCTGGTGGCAGTGCCCTGTCCGTAGCCCTGGGGAGGTGGCGGGGCTCCGGCCCTGGGCCTGGCAGAAGGCCGTGGGAACAAGGGGTGTGGGGCCAGGTGGGTGTCTTGGCCCCTCCCTGGGCTGGGTCACCTGTGAGGGAGGCTCCCCCCGCCAGGGGGCAGCAGAGGGCAAGGGAGCAGGAGGCCCCGGGGCGGGTGGGGCGCGGCCCCAGGCTGCCCGGGGTTGTGGCGCCCTCCTCCGCAGGGGCTGTGCAGGGAAAGGCGGGCAGGTTAGAAGGTGGCCAGGAGTGCCGGCGAAGGTTGACCCAGGAGCCCGGTGACCAGGCGCCCAGAGGCAAGTCACCAGAAACCTTGCTCACGACACCTCCTGGGATGTGGCCAGGCGCCCTCCAGTCCGGTCTTCTAGGGGGTGTGTGCCAGGCAGGTGCACCTCGGCCCGCGGTTGCAGATGTGGTCCCAGGATCCCGGCCCCCTTGACATGGCATCCCCAGAGCCCGTTTCAAGGCCTCACTGTCTTCTCGCCTGTTTTCGGATGTCTTCTGTATTTGGGCAGCGATTGCGTTGGGGTGTGCGTTGCAGTCGTCCTCTCTCCTCCTGACCTGCCCTCCCGGGGCCGCGACAGGTCGGGAAGGTCGTGTGTACTGACCCCTGGGGTCTGTCCGCTCTCCTCTCCCTCTGTAGTGGACAGGATTTGTGCAGTTGCGTGTTGTGTGCCTGTTTGTCTGCGAAAACTAGAACCCAAGTCCATGTCGACCTCTCCATGTCCCTTGGGGACGTGAAACCAAATTTGGATTCTCGACCAGTGCCCTGAGCAGGAGGAACCCCCAGGAGCCGGGGCGGGGCCGGGGCGGGGCTGACACCTGCAGTGACTCTGGACCCTGGGGGGGGGGGAGCAGGCGCCCCGGGGTGCCGTGGGAGCTGCCGCAGGGGAGGGGAGCCGTGCTGAAGGTGCTCACTCAGGGCAGTGAAGGGGAGCGCAGGATTCCTAGCTGTGGGGCTCGAGGCAGGGCGTGAGGAGGGAGTGAGGGGGACCGGGGTGACTTCCACTCCTCTCTTGTGGCCCCGAATAGAGGATGGAATTCATGCACCAGGAGCCACCTTCTGTGCCTCCAGGACCACATGCTTGGGCCACGGGAGCAGGTCCACGTGGGCCTATATGCTGGGGCTGCAGGGCTTTGCCCTCCTCCTCCTTAGGAATCTGGGGGCTCTGGGCTCGGCCTCAGCCAGCTGGAAGCCTAGGGGGTGCACTGCTTACTCTGAGGCACCTGCTGACACAGGGACCCCCCCCCCCCGAGAGCTTCCCTGACCAGCCCACGGGTCACCATGTGGACTAGGGTGGGGGCAGGGAGATGAGAGCAGGGAGAACCGATCTGTGGTTATTTTAAGTCAGTTGAGGCTCAGGAAGGCTTTAAAATGTGAGCATGCGGGGAGGAGGAGGAGGGGGCCGCAGCCAGACGCCCAGGGGAAGCAGAGGAGGAGGGACAGACCTCTGGGGGAGTCTTCTCCCCGAGTCAGAGGGCCTGTGGAGAGGTCCCAGGAGCTGGGAACGGGCCAGTGGGAGAAGCTCTAGGGAGACCCGCGGGTGCCCCGATGGGTGCCCTGATGGGTGCCCTGATGGGTGTCCCGATGGGTGTGTGGTTTGGGGACCAGGGCATTGTCTGCGTTCTCGGGAATGCAGAGGGCATGAGGGTGTCACGTCAGGACCCTCAGAGTCTTTGGCCCTTAAGAGTTTTAACTCGAGTTCTAAGGGTTTCCACTGCTGGGGTGCTGAGGTTCGGGACAGGGTTTTCCCCCCGTCACCCCCCCCCCAATGGCTGCAGGAGCCAGAGTGGGATTCCTCTGGGCCCCCATAGGTCCCGACCTACCCACGAGCTCCGAGTTGGGATCTCAGTGCTCCCCTCTGATCAGGGCACATCTTCAGTGTGTTTTTCTTTCTTTTAACTTCCTAAAACAAGAACAAATTTTCTCTCTTGGACTTGGACTTTTGCATGCACTCCGTGCACAAATCCCTCCCCTGGTGACACCAGGAGCTCTCCCTAGACTCCTCTGTGACTCCCAACTCCCTCCTCTGGAAGCTCAGCTCCAGGGCTGGCCTTCCAGAGGCTAGAGGCTGGAGGCCGGGCCTCAGGGGCAGACAGGCCAAGGCCCCCCTCGTGTTCCTAATGTAAACGGTGTGGATGGCACATGACCTAGAGCAGGAGGCCACCCATGATCCTGGCACGTCACGTCGCTGTCTCTCTCCCCTTCCCATTCTTGTCTGTGGGCATACTTTTTTTTTTTTTTTTAATGGACATCTTTTTTTTTTTTTTAAATAAGCATCCAGTTTTTAAACCTTGCCCTTGCCTTCTTCACCACACATCCTGCATTTTCCATGCAATCTTTTTGTCATCAGCATTTTTCTTTTTTCCATGAAAAAAAAATCATCGCCTCACTGGCTGTGTTGTGTCTCATCAGGTGGTTATAGGCCATCCTTTGCAATGCCTACCTGCTGCTGTGATGTATAACTCATCTTTGGTTTTTCTTCCCTAACGCTCTGAATCCCACCACGGCGAATGGCTTTGCGCACATCCACTCTTTTTCATTCTTACGAATGGCTTTCCTTCACCCCGAAATGACCATTGCTTCATGGCATGCCAATTTCTCCTGCTAGACTGTGAGCCCCTTAAGGGCAAGGAGCTTGCCAGATTGGTCTTTGTACCCCCAGTACCCGCCACGGTGTGGCTGCTGCATGGTGGAAGGGTGGATGAACGTGTGGGCGCTGAATGTGTGATTGGCTTTCCTGGGGTCAAGCCTCTTGAGCGAAAGGCCAGGGCGTTTGTGTGGATGTTGACTGACTTCGGAAGGCCTATAGCATTTTACAATGTCCAGCGATGTATTAGCATTTTGTTAAGATTTTGCTAGTTTCTCTCTGTTAAACAGTGTTTTTCTGTCATTTTAACTTGCATTGCTTTGACTACTAATGAAGGTTGAGCATTTTCACATATCCTTGTTAACCAATTGTATTTTCTCTTCTGTGAACTGTTTGTCCAAGTCCATTGGGTCATGGCTTTCTGGTGAGAAGGGTCAAAGATGGAATGGGGTGTGTGTAGTGAGCCCTCCGTCACTGCAGGCATTCAAGGGACAGTCCAGGTAGATACTTGGTGAAGGTAGTTTAAACAAGATTGACATAGCAGGTGTGGGGTTGGTCTAGAAGGTCTTGCAGATCTATTTGACTAGGATTTGCTTCTCCCTGGAAATGGGGTGGGTGCGGACATCTTCCATTTGGCAGCATGACAACACTTAAGGTTGCATCCCTGGGTGGGTTCATGCATTTATGATTTATCAACTACACCGCACCCTCGGGAATCTCATGGGACAGGAATAGCTCTTTGACCCTCCGAGGGCCAGAGAACCATGCCTCGCATCTCGTGCAGTGAGCTGGTGACTTACCAGCAGCCCTCACGCTCAGCCCTGTTTCCTTTTGAGGAAGCCAGCCCCCTGGACCGTCATTTCCCACCTCGTAGGGAATCGGGAGCAGCCATCTGCTCTCCTTTGCATTCCCAGTGTCCTGTGATGTGTCAGCAAATGTCCCCGAGGCCTTAGACAGATGGGACATATTGGATCGGGACTGGTGGAGAATCCTTCAGGTTTTCTTCAATGGGGCAATTAAATTCCGTGATCCAAGGAGCAGATTGGACCCCACGGTCTTCTTGGGTTTCCCCTTGTGCCCCACCACGAACTAACCTGGGCTCAAAGTCCATTGAGACCATTTGGGGAGAGTGTGTCACCCGCGGAGGGCTTGCCTCTCCCTTCCAGAACACACCCTGCTGCTCCCCGCCGAGCCGTCTACTATAGCACTGAGCGCTGTTTGCCTGCGTCGGAATCAGTCACGCACCTGTCTGTCCCAGCATCGAGGCTTGGGAGGCCGCAATGACTTCCAGCATTGATTTAGTCCATCCATCCAGTCATCTGTGCCTTTGGCCTCCATTTCTTGACCTGGCGCTTTGGCCTCTCCCTTCCCTGAAAGCAAGCCTTTTCATTTTGGGCGGGCTGTGTAGCGCCATGGGCTGTGGTCATGAAGCGAACGCCCTTATGTTAGAGCTTTCTCCTCCGGGGTCACTGCTCTGAGCACGTCCCAGCTGGACTCATCTGCCACTGTCACCCACACGGCTTTCTGTCCCCATGGCGCTTTCCCAGGCATCACCCATCGCGGCGGATCCAGGTCCGAGAGGGCCGGCCCCCCGCCCGGCCCGTGAGCGGAGGAGTCCTTCCCAGGCCGCCCTGCCTGGTGCATGGTCCCTGCCATGAGCTTTGCCTTCAGCCTCCCTGCTTCTCCACCAGATGGCAGTGGTTGTCATTCACCCCTTCATTCCTTCATCCCTTCATTCCTTCACGATCGACACACCATTGTTTCAAATTAGCCGGTGCTATACTGGAGCTGGCTCCCAGGGACTCATCCCATTATCTCCTTCTGGAAGAAAAGACGAGCCTATGTGCAAGGGGCTACATTTTTGTGTCAGCAGAAGGCTCGACCCTTGGCTCAGCTCCCCACCTTCGAGATCCAAGTTCCGTGGGAAATTTGATTGCCCTCCCCGACTTTGTTCCTTACAAAACTAGGTTGATTGGTAATCAGCACACTGTGTCCCTGGGTGTTCAGAAATCATAACCTGTGTCCTTAAGAGGCCAGAGTGACAGCTAGGGGGTCTGAGATGGACGGCTGCTTCCGGCCGTGAGCTGGCTTTTTAAGTCATGAGGACACCCTGATCTTGCCCGGTGGTGATCTTACAGCTGTTCCCTGTCCCTTTCGAGATTAGTTAATGCTGGGCTCTATTTAGAGAAAATTGGGAGAGATGACTGCTCACGGAGGTGACAGGGATCATGCCCCGTGCAGGGGTCTGCTCAAAATTATCCGTTGGCAGACTTGGGCATCCAAGACACGTGGTATTTCGCAAACCCTGGACGTGGCCCTGAGCATTGACGCGGACCCCAGGCCAGGGGGGCACCCACCCTCCTTTAGCTCACTGCTGCCCGTTTGGGTCAAGGCAGAAGTCTTGGGGCCTCTGCTTAGAATTCTGCGGTTCATTCCTTGCACTGGAGAGAGGGCGTAGTGGGCAAAGCCAGGACCCCGGAGCTGGACAAACGTGTGTGGTTTAAACTGATCGTGACAGCTTGAGTCTGTCTGCTGGGGGGACAATGGCACCCACCTCGCAGGGCTGTTGTGAGGATTGCTGTAACCAGGGCTTTGAACTGGGATTCTGACCAGGCGGTGCGCGTGCCCCCGGGGGGCTGCGGGGGGCGGATGGCAGGTAGAAGGGGCAGGCAGCCTGACTCAGCGGGATAGCGGGAAATTGCTTTGCCAGACGTGCAGAGGGCATCATGGGATGGGGTGCTAAATTGGCATGATGTTGTAGAGTTAGATAGGAGTCATTTTGGCGGGCACCTTTATGCTGGGGGGATGGGGGCCTCTTTGGGCAGCACCCTTACCCCCCCTGGGGTACGCGTTCACGCTCACCTCTGTAAAAGGTTGGAAGTACCCACTGGGTCTTGCCTACCGCTGTGTCTGGCCTGTGCGCGGCACTTAACACGCATCCCTCCTTCCGCAAGAGATCTCTCGTGGCAGCATCCTCCCCCTCCCCCCACCGCCCACCGAAATACTAGGCACCAGCCATCAAAGACACCGCAACGTCCCCTCTCTCAATTACCAACATTTGGGCGCAAATGCCTGCAGCCTGGGTGCCTAACACAGTACCAAGCCAGTGGTAGGGTCGCCTTCCATTTTCGTTGACTGGATGCACGGGTGAATGGCCAAATAACGAATTGTAACCAAATGCAGTCGTGGATGTTAAAACCCTTCCTAAGAGCTTGTATTTCGCTCCTGATTCACCTGTTAAAAATTGTTGTATTGTATCTGATGGACTTCTGTATGACGTGTGTTGTTCGAAAACCAGGATTCTTGTTTGGGGTGTTGTGTGATGAAACTTAGCCGTCTGTGTTCTGTGTTAGAAATTAGAACCCGGCAGACCCCGGGGGTGGGGGGCACCTAGCTAACTGGGCAGTGCTGGGCGAGTCACTTCTCCTCCCTGACCCTCGGTCTCCTTTTCTCCAGTGGGTCACCAGAGCACTCCCTCCACTGGTGGTTGTGAGGCCAGGGGCTGGGTCGGCTGTAACAGAGCTGATCAAACACTGGCTCTCATTGAGAATGGTCGTATGCCGCGGGTTGTCTGGAAAGTTCCAAACCTCTGCTGGTTCTACGTGAGTCGAAAGTTAGCACTGATTTGATGCTCAGACTGTATTTTGACAGTCAATGGAACGTGTAAGACAGAGGCTGAGCGGTCTGCAAGTATTTAGTGAGCTGGCCCAGGGACGGCTCTTTTCCTTCCTTGGAGCCTCCCCCTCACCCCACTTTCTTGCATCCTGGCTGCTGCTGGCCGGGGCGGACTGCGTCGGGCTTTGCTGTACCTGTCGACTCGGTGTCTATCCGTGGCGGCTTCTGCAGACGTCTGGTGTACCCCGGGTCGCGTCTGCCAAGCAGCTAGAGGTTTAGAGGGGCTTCTGGGTGACGTCTTCGGTGACCCAGTCTTCTGCCCTTTAGGGGAAGGGTCTGTGCTTCTCATTTCCTCACACCCCCTCTTCCCGCTTCCTCTGGCTGGAAGGTGGAGAAATCAGTCTGCAGTCTCGTCGGGGGGGCTGGAACCAAGCTGGGGTAGGCTTGCCGCACTGGCCTCTTACTGTGAGGTCTGGCCCCCAGCCCAGTGCACCTGCCGCCAGGCACGCCGGCACCGACTCCCCATACGCCCCTCCCTTGGGCTTCGCTGCGGGGGCCCGTACTGTGTCCCGTGCTGTGTCACTGTTGCCGTCTGCCCCGTGGGCATCCCCCATCCTCGAGAACATGTCTGATCAGGGCAGGGGCCTTGCTTGGGGGCTCCTGAGGGAGGGACAGGTGGGTAGGCCTCTCCTCCCCGGGGACTCTGAGTTTCTGTTCAGGTGTCTGCTCCCCGATGGGCCTCAGGCTCCTGGAAGCTTAGGCCTGTGTGTGACCCAGTGTTGACACCCCACCTGCCCCTTGAAATGGGCAGGGCTGGGTCCCCGTTTCTTGAGGGCGGGTGAGGGAGCCGAGGCTCAGTGGGGTCACCGCCAAGCTGTCCTTGAACTCTTACTCTGAGATCTGTGCTTCTCTGACCCTTCACGGCACTAATAGGCGCCTACTAGATGCTCATGGACTGACGAGGCAGGGTTTTGCATGGACGCGAGGAACTGAATTGACGGTCAGCTGGTAGGCGAGTCGAATCCACATCATTTCTTTAGGGGGAAAGTGTGTTTTCTTGGCAAAGACTCTTCGGGGCAAATCCCGAGGGTCCGCGTGTGGTGGGGGCTGGTGCAGCCCAGCGGAGGGTCCCTCCCGATAGGAATGTTTGTCTTCCGCACATTTTGGGAAGTATTTATGTCTAGAATGAAACTTCACTTAGGGTCCACTGTCCTCGTTTGTGTTGTGACCCAAGTGATTTTGACAACGTGGCATTTGGTGATGCCCAGGCTGGGGGGAGGCCCTTCTCCTGTCCAAGCCCTCTCTGTGGCTGGCGGTGGGCCCTGGGGCATCGAGGCCTCCCCCTGAAACGTCTCTGTTTCCACCATTGGTGACAATTAACCTGTAAGACACATGCCAAGTCTGAGATGTAGCCATGGGCCCCCCCAGAAACAAGGTGGGGATTGGACTCCAGACCTTGGTTCCTTTCATCTGCTCTCACCCCCAAAACACGGTACCCGGGCACAAGGTGAGGGATGGGACTCTGGAGGTCTTGCTTTTTTGCATTCTGGTCCCGGCGCCACTGTTTGCCAGTGCGGTGGCCTCGGGCAGGTTACAGGTACCCCGAGTCTTGGTTTGCCCACCTGTAGAATGGGTAAGGAACAATAGTATCCACTCACAGGATGCTGGTAAGCCCTGCGTGCAGGCCGTGGGCCTCGATGCACCCCGTAGGCTGGCTCTGAGAATCAGGGTCTGGGTTCGAGGCCGCCCTGGGGCCTGGCTGACTTTTGCTCCCCTGGACCCTGGAAATAGCCCGTTCACCTGGCACGGTTATCGTGGGATGGATTCAATGAGATTGTTCCTGTGAAAAATAAATGCTTTGTTACCTGGCGCACGGGTGGCCTCACCCCTTGTTCTCCGGTGGGCCCTGGGTCTGACCACAGTGCCCAGTGGCCTGCGGGTGCTGGTCGCGGAAGCCCTGTGCTCCCCAGAGCCACGGTGACCCGAGTGGCTGGTGTGCGGAGTGGAGGGCGTCAGGGAAGCACGCAGCCGGGAGGGAGGGAAGGGTTGGCTTTTAAATACAGAGATTTAACGAGGTCAGAGGGGGTGAGGTGGGGGAGGGGGAGGTGGGATCAGGGAGAACTTTTAGGAACCCCAGGAACCCCCAGAGCAGGGAGAGGCTGATATTTTAGAGAACATCCAAGTTTCATTGGCAGTGGTTTGGACAGGATAGCTGGGGTGGTGTTTAGAAAGGCCAAGGGTTCCAGAATCTGGGGCAGTGAGGTGAGAACCTGCAGAGGTCACGGGCGCAGGAGGGTCCAGGCAGGACCTCAGGGTACGCTTCTGGAAATCTCTGCAGGTGGGGGAGACTGGGGGGTGGTGTCGTGGGGGAGCCCAGAGAGGGAGGGGGACTCGCTAGAGCGGGCTCCCCTGGCCCCCCCACGGCTGCTGGGAGCTGGGAGCTGGGGCCTTCTCCCTGTGTTGTCCAGTGGTGCCATGTCCTGGGGCTGCTCTCCTCTCCTCGCCCCCCTGGCCTGCCTGTCTGCATGAGAACTCTTGTCAGCCAGTGAGACCGGGAGCGGGCCCCTTCATCTGCACCTGTCTCTCTCAGCCTCCGCAGCCACAGGGACACCCTGCACACGTTCCCGCGGGACAGGCCGGACCCAAAGACTCTGGACCAGGTCCGCCCCCTGCGAGGAGGGGCATGCCCTCCCGGCCTCTCCTTGCGTAGCCACCCGTCCTCTGACTGATGGACTTCACTGATCTGAGGCTCAGACACGTGGGCTGGACCCCTACCCACCCCTCACGAGCCCTGAGACTTGGGGGAACCGCCGAGCCTTCACTTGTCCACACCTGAGGCGTGGGCTCGGACACCTACCTCACAGGGTTGTTGTGAGGAGCGAGTGACGTGGTTTGAAAGCACCTGCCCTGGGGCTTGGCACAGCCTATTGTGCTCTCAATAAATGTGTTTCTTGCCTTAACAAAACAGTGATGGATGTGCTACTAATATGAGGAGGGCTGAATGTCGGGTGTCCTGTCTGGCTGGGGCTGCTCTCCCTGGGGCGTGTGGCGGGCGGGGAGGGCGGGGGAGCCTGCTCTCACCGTCCGTGGCGGATACGTGTTGGGGTGAACTAACTCGGGCTGGCCCCCCTCCTTCTAATGGTTTTGGGATGCCAGGTTCCTTTCCAGAAAGGAATGAAGCTGGGGAGTGGAGGAAGTCCGAGCTGAGCGCAGTGTCGGGGTCCCCAGAGCCCCAGGGGGGCTGCCCCCAGGCTGCGGCCCGTCCTCCCCTCCTCCTGCGCTCCTCCCGAGGCCCTACCTGGGCCGGGCAGAGCTGTGGTCCTGCTCGAGCTGATGGTGAGTGCGTGGCCAGCCTGGGCAGGACCCGGGGCCGACACTCAACCGCGTGGGATGGTTACTGAGCTCAGCGGGACCCTGACGGGGCTGCAGGGGTGGACCCTCAGAAGCAGCCGCGGTCCCCACCAGCACGGGCACCGAGCCTGGTGCCTCCGAGACCCAGCTCAGGAAAGTCAGGCAGCTGTTGGCCGAAGGGCGACGGAGAGGAGCAAGGGCAAGGGAGCTGTGGACCCAAGTCCCCATGGAGTGCTGGGGTCAGCGCATCTGGCTTTGGAACAGATGATCTGGACATGCAACCAGTGGAAAAGGAGAGGCTGACCTCTGCCACCGCCACCATCAACATCAAAAGCCACCTCCGCTCTCACCTCACTCACCTCCTCCTTCCTCCTTTCGCCTTCTTCCGCCCTCTTCCTCCTCCTACTTCCTCCGTCATCACCTTCTTCTTCCTACCTTCTCTTCCTCCTCCCTCCTCCTCTTCTTTCTTTTCTTCTTCCTCCCCTAGTCCCCGCCCCCCACGCGGGGAGGTGCCTCAAGAGAACTACAGGAGAGTCCCACCATGAGTGCATGGGGCTGAGCATGCCCCCTTTGCAGAAAGAACCACTTTGGTGCCCATGGCCGTGGCTCAGCCGAAGAGAATCAATCCCAGTCTCTGATGGAGATGATGACATCCATGGTGCAGAGCATCCACGGTGCAGAGTACGGGCCAGGCAGCATGGAGACAAGGAGAAGTTGACCTCCAGAGTGTGTCACACTGAGAAGGGTGCATCCCAGCCAAGACGGGGCCAAGGGGCCAGGAGAGTCCTGCCCGTGGTGGACAGACCCCCAGGTTCCGATGATGTTCAGATGTCCATGATGGAGGGCCCCCTTGATGTTCCAGAGCCAAGACTGCCACTCCAGCCTCGGATGAACCTCAGGTGTCCATGATGGAGGGCCCCCATGATGTTCCAGAGCTGAGACCACTGCTCCAGCCTCTGTTGAAACTCAGATGTCCGTGATGAAGGACCCCCTTGATGTTCCAGAGCTCAGACCCCAGCTCCAGTCTTCAATGAAGCTCAGATGTCCATAAAGGAAGGGCCCCCTTGATGTTCCAGAGCCAAGACTGTTGCTCCAGCCTCCGTATGAAGCTCAGATGTCCATGATGAAGGGCCCCCTTGATGTTCCAGAGCCAAGATCCCAGTTCCAGCCTCCGACAAAGCTCAGATGTCCACAATGAAGGGCCCCCTTTGATGTTCCAGAGCCGAGATCCCACCTCCAGCCTCTGATGAAGCTCACATGTCCATGATGAAGGGTTACCTTGATGTTCCAGAGCCAAGGTCCTAGTTCCAGCCTCTGATGAAGCTCAGATGTCCATGATGAAGGGCTCCCTTGACATTCCAGAGCCAAGATCCCAGTTCCAGCCTCTGATGGTCAGATGTCCATGATGAGTGGCCCCTTGATGTTCTAGAGTCAAAACCCCAGCTCCAGCCTCCAATGAAGGTCTTTCATCCAGAATGAAGGTCCTCTTTATGTTCCAGAGCCGAGACTGTAGTTCCAGGCTTTGATGAAGCTCAGATGTCCATGATGAGAGGCCCCTTGATGTTCTAGAGCCAAAACCTTAGCTCCAGACTTCAATCAATCTCCCGTAGCCAGAAGAAGGGTCTCCTTGATGTTCCAGAGCTGAAACTGCAGTTCTAGCCTTCGGCGAAACTTGCAGAATGAGGGTCCACTTGATATTCCAGGACCGAGACCCCAGTTCCAGACTTTGATGAAGTTTGGGTGTCCAGAATGAGGGGTCCTCTTGATGTTCCAGAGCTGAGACTCCAGTTCTAGCCTCTGGTGAAGCTCAGATGTCCATGATGAGTGGCCCCCTTGACGTTCTAGAGCCAAGACCTCAGCTCCAGACTTCAGTGTGGCTTGTGCATCCAGAAGGAGTGTCCCGTTGATGTTCCAGAGCCAAGACCTCAGCTCCAGCCTCTGATGAAGCTCAGATGTTCATGATGAAGGGTCCCCTTAATGTTTCAGAGTTGAAACCTCAGCTCCCACCTCTGATGAAGCTCAGATGTGCAGAACTGGTGAGAAAACCTCAAGGCTTTCTTGAACAGGACTTTGCTTGGGCAGGACTGGGTGTGTTGAGACTGGAGATGGCAGAGAGGACTCTGCTCTCCACCCACAGCCTGAAGCTCTCCTCACTAGCCACACCAGAGGTAGCATTTGGACCCCATAGGAAGCTGGGTTCCAGATGCATTAGGAAAGATGTGGAGTAGGGACTCCTGGCAGGAGGAACAGTGTTAGGAAGAGTATGGCAGCTGAAATCATGGATTGTGGCTGGCATTGCTGACGAAGCTTGCCCGTGAGAAGGTATCTGTGCAGCAAAGCACTGTTTTATGCCTTGTAGCTGGGCTGGATTCATGGCTGGCCGCACACCAGCCTTGACCCACGGGGCTGCCAAGTTGGCTGGACCCTGGAATGTAACCCAAGCTCGTTTCTGTGGCTTAGCTCCTCTTCCAGGGGAAGGTGCTAAACGCCCACTTGCCAGACCGGCGCGAAGCTGTGACCTTGGGGCTGGTCAGATCTGGTTGCCTCTTTCTAGCAACGGAAGCTCAATTGAGGTTGGGACTGAGACAGGGCCAGGCCATCACAATGGGTTTGAAGACAGCATGGGAGGGTGAGGGGCACCTCCAAATACGTGGGGACGTGATGGCAGCTCCCCAGATGCAGCTACCTTGTGGGCTAGGACTCTGCTCCAAGCACCTTGATGATAGCTGTGGTTCTTCAGGAGCTCAGTTGACACCAGACCGTCCACTAAGCGGAAGAGAGATGACAATTAAAGAAAGCAGGCCAAAAATATTGACTTTCTCCGAAGCCATGAGAACTCCATGGGTGGATGGAGTCGAAGCTATGGAAAGTATCACCTTTGGGAGGAGCGAATATACAGTCTCTGCATGTGAGGACTCTGGAGTCTCTAGACTGGGAGATTCTGAGACTCTGATATCATCAGTCATGCCATTGAGCCACTGCTGCAATAATATATCCCAGAAACTGACTTATTTTATGCAGTTGGAGCCTGCCGGAAAAGGGAGCAGCTAGCAAGAGTTCTTGAAAAACACACCCTAACGATGCCAACATCATTTTGGTGCTATTTCCTGGAAATTCATTAGCATTTGGAACTATGCACACAAAAACTTCTTTTATGAGTAACTGGAACTCTAGATTTGGGATGGAATGGAGGAGAAATGTCATCTTAGAGGACTGCCCTGCCCTACCCCCTCCCTCATTTGGCCAAGTTATTTTAGGAGGTTTCCAAGAACAAGCAATTATTAGAATCACTCATTGCTGATTTCCTAGAAGTCCCCACAACAAATTCAAAGCCAAATGCAAACCGGGTGAGCTGGTAGGCTTGCAGCGTTTGTGAAGAAATGTGGAATCAGCTCTATAGAAGTCATCTGCTTCAGGAAGTGAGGCTCAGAGTAGGCATTAGGGATGGATGGGTAGAAGTTCTGGGTCATCAGGCAGAGCCCCTGATTGAAGATCATTCAGAGACTCCTACACAGCCCCTCCCAGGAAGGTCACCCAGCTCTGGGATGTTTCTGAAGTGTGCTAGGCATTGAGCTGGACTTGGGGGGAGGAGCTGAGTTTGACGCAGTCCCTGCCCTCCAGGTGTGAGAGGCCTGCTTCCAGGTGCTACCATCGTGGTCTCAGTGCAGAGGGCTTCCCTTGGATCAGGGTTAGATGGCCCTGAGAGGTCTCCTAGTTAGCTCCCCTATTTTTCCAGATGAGGCCCAGAGAAAAGTTGCTTCCTCGATGTCTGTTACGTTCCCTACCCCAGGCTGCCTCTGATTTTACTGGGATTCAGGAAAAGCCCCAAAGGCTGAATGGGTGGTCTGCAGTCCCCCATCAAGAAAGCAGAAGTAGGAAGCCTTGGTACCGGAGCTCCCACCTCCTTGGGCAGATTGACTTTGGTGGTGATATCCTCCAGGGGCCCAGCCCTGTGCTGGAAGGGCAGACCAGAGGGAGTGAGGATGCTCTGGGGGTGAGGGGGTATGGGCCAGGAGGAAGCCCGACTAGGAGTCTAGTGAGCCAGGCCCAGCCACGGTTTGCCCCACCTCCCCCTCAGGGCCTCAGTTTCCCCATCATTCACTTTGTCCTCCTGCTTGTTGGAGCGGCTGCCGCTGGCCACACAGATCAGTGACAGGGAGGCTGGGCTTGCTGAGGGAGTGGAAGGTCATGGGCTCCTTCCTTCCCCGCAGGGACCCAGGGGGGCCCCAGACTTCACTCCCACCCCTGGCTCAGCTCTTAGAGGAAGCAGGAGAGGCAGGGAGATGCCTGGGGCTGCCGATTTCTCCCAGATGACTCTCATTTCCCCCTTCCCATTCTTAACCACCAGCTGCCGTTCTGGAGCTAGGGGCTGGGGTGACGCAGCGACAGGTGGGCCCTGGGCCTACTTTCTCCCAAGCTCCACTCACCTGAGGGCTGCTTTCATATGCCAGCCTGCCGGCGAGGGGACAGTGTTCCTAAGAGTGTCCTCCGTGTACTTCTCAGGAGACACTTTGGGCTCTACCCCCTCTGCACCCTGCAGTCTCATGGGGGCTTGGGGGAGGCAGTCCCAGCAGTAGCAAAAGCGCCCCCCTGCGGAGGCTGGGCCCCACCCATGGGTGGGTCAGGAGGATGGATGGGCAGGGCGGCAGCCAGCTAGCCCAAAGAGTCAGGCCGGATTCGAGCCAAATGTTACGCAGCAGAGGAGGGGGGGGACCCCACACCCCAGAGAGGCGTTTGTTTGGCTGCTTTGTTATCTGTGCATCCAGACAGCCCGCAGCCCCGTAGCTGCCTGCCTGCAGCCGAGGGGCCTCGAACTGGGGGGGGTGTGGGGCGGGGGGGGGCTGGTAGGGTGTTGTGGAACATCACTACTATACCTGCACTTTACAAAGCACTTTATTTGTTTGCTTGGTGTTGGCTGATGGTGGAGTTGAGTGGAAGCGTGCCTGTCGGTGGGCTGGGTGCTCCTGTCAGCGCCCCCATGTCCAGGTGGGCGCCCTGGGCTCAGAGAGGGGCGAGGGCCGTTCTGGGAATCCTCACATGTCCACACAGGGGGACAGGGGACTCGCCCTCCTGGGAGGGGCCGNGCTGGGGGGGGGGGCTGGTAGGGTGTTGTGGAACATCACTACTATACCTGCACTTTACAAAGCACTTTATTTGTTTGCTTGGTGTTGGCTGATGGTGGAGTTGAGTGGAAGCGTGCCTGTCGGTGGGCTGGGTGCTCCTGTCAGCGCCCCCATGTCCAGGTGGGCGCCCTGGGCTCAGAGAGGGGCGAGGGCCGTTCTGGGAATCCTCACATGTCCACACAGGGGGACAGGGGACTCGCCCTCCTGGGAGGGGCCGTGTCTCTAGTGCCGTGGCTGGGGCCCTCCGTGCTGCTGGGAGGAACGCCCCCCCCCCCCAGTGTGCCCCACAGCTGACCTGCGGGGGGCGGTTTCCCAGACTGGAAGGTACCTCCCTTCACTCAGAACTGACGGTGACCCCAACCCCAGAGGGTCAGGCCTTAGCCGCCCCCCCCGCCCCCCACCTTTGCTCATGCTGCCTGTGACTATGCTGCGTCTAGAGTTTTTCTGCAGCCTGGGACCCTGGCCCAGGAATTAGTCCACACCCCTGTACGCAGCTGCCTCACCAGGCCCCAGCACAGGTGGGCACTGAGTCGGTGTTGGGGGACTGCCCCAGGGTAGGCTCGGGTGTGGTCCTGGCCCCGGGAGGGCTCAGTGTGCAGAGGGTCCCTGGCCTGGATTGGGGGGCAGGTGTGCGCCCGCATGGGTGTGCCCGGATCGGTGTGTGTGTGTGCGTGCGCGTGTGTGAGCGTGCCTGCGCGTGAGGGTCGGTGCTTGTGTGCATGGGTGAGAGACAGATGGTGGAGGGTGACTGGAAGTGAGAGACAGATTGGATCTCTCCCTCAGCCCAGACACCCTGAGTGCAGAGCCCCCCATCCGCTTCTCCCCCAGACCCACTCCCCACTGTCACCCCCTGCCACGTGCTCCCTGAAGCTCTGTCCACAGCCCATCTGTGTCCATTTCTGCCACAGCGGGCAGGACAGTGACAACACTGGCCCCCGACCCCTTCCCCTTCCTTTTGCCTCCCCACTGCCTCTCCCTAGCAATGCTGGTCTCAGGTCAGGGATTTTGCCCCTATGAGCTGCCGACACCCCCTCTTACCCGCTCTGCCCAGGGGACACAGTAGTCTTCTCTCTTCTGTGTCCTAGCCTGGCGCCCTCCCCTCCCGCAGCCCCCAGCTCCCACTGCTTGGCCTGGGGCTCTAACCAGCTCCTCCGCACCAGCCCCTAGACCCTAAGCCTCCAGGGCAGCCCACGGAAGGGTTCAGCCATCTCACGGATGGAGGGACAAGAACGGGTCGAGCGAGGCGTGGCTGGGTCCTCTGCCCAGCCTCTGCAGCCTGCCCTGCCGCCCGGGGCACCTGCCACCCGTGCTGCCGGCCGGGGACTGCGGGACCAGAAGGGGCTCCCCAGGCCTCCCCTGCTGCACCGCACCCTTGTCGGAGCCTCAGACCGGAGGAGAGCTGTGTCCCGGATGCTGCAGGATTCAGGTCAGTTCCTGCCGTGCCTGGCGGCGCCCACCCCCCCCTTGCCCTCCAGGGGCCGCCTCCTGGAGATTCACAGTCTGAACGCCATGACTCGGATGGAAAAGTGCCAAGAATGACATTAGACTTTTTTGTGTGCGTGTGTCCGATTGGTTTGCCGGTGAGGTTGAGAGTGGAAAAATCAAATGAGCCTTATCGACAAATAGCTCTGAGCTTTTGACCAACCTCCAGATGCTCTGTGTGCTCTATACGTGCGTGTACATATGATATGTGCTCTATACGTGCGCGTACATATCATATGATATGCGCATATATCATAGAACACAGAAGAGGTTACGTTGTTGCAACACTTGAAACTTCACGTTGTTGCCAATTCGAAAATGGGTTGGGGGAAAGGAGGGGGTAGGTGGCTTTTTACACTCACTTTATGGGGTGTGCAAGCAAAAATGTTTGCTGAGCTGTGCTCCAGGGTGTCCACTGTTCCTCACCGGCAAGGTTCTCGGCCTTCGTAAGTGTTCTCGAAGCGTCACGTGCGCTGGATATTCTATTGGGCATGGTAGGGGTGTCAGGCCGGACGCCAGGCCGGACTGAGGTTGTAAAGGCTCTTGATTCATGTCCCACCTTGGCCGTCAGAAGTTTCCAGGTCCCCCTGGTGGGTCCTGGGTTCCTCCTCCCCGCCCTCTAAACTGTTGGGGGGTCCATGTCACGCATATCTGTCACAGCGGGCTCCATCATCGTGGCTCCTCACCCCTGGCACTGTTTCACTGCCATCTGCAACTGCGGGGTCCCAGGCCCGGGCTCCCATCATCTCCACCTGGCCCCTGTCATCCTGGGCACGGCATCTCATCTCCATCACTGCGGACCTGGCCATCACCCACCCATCATCCGCCTCACCTCCATCATCCACGCTTCGGGGCTCCCTCTGGCCGCCAGGGCCTTGTACATGGTAGGCTTTCATTCATTCGTTTGCACATTCGGTGAAGGTCTACTGTGTGCCAGGCCCTGTGCCAGGCATCAAGTAAATGGACGTTGCCCTTGGGAGTGCACGCCTTGGCGAGACGCACGAGAGCCTGCGGATGGCGGAGAGCCCGGGCTTGGGCAGCCTGGACGCGGGGCAGAGAAGAGTGAATCTGACTGTGGGCGGCGGGGGGCCGGGGGCAGAGGGTTCGGCCAAGGTCCTGCTGAGTAGGGTCTGGAAGGAGAGAGGCCACATGGCTCCCTTTCTTCCCTGCTGGTGGCTGACATCTCAGAAATGGCGCCAGGATCCCAGGCGCTTGCCGCTTGTCCACGGGGTCCTCGCTCCTAGGCCCCGGTACGGTTCCTGCCCCTCCAGGAGCCTGGGCTCCCTGCTCTCGACACCCCGTTTTCCGGGGTCGGCCTCCTGGCCACCCCCTTGGTTGGAGATCATCCAGTCCTACCTACATCCATTGTGGGTCACATCATTCCCTTTTCAGAGGGGCAAGCGGCCACTCCCCTGAGGATCAAATGTCAGCACTCAGAGGGTTAACCAGATTCTGTGCTCTTGCCACCAACGTGGACATGAGAGAGGGGAGCTCCTCATTGCTCGGCCCTGGGGTGGTTTCAAGGCAGGGTTAGATCGCTGTGGAGGAGGGGTTGTCGCTGAGGGGAGGAGGGAGCGGGCTGCACGTGTGATGTGGCGTTCATGTTTCCAGGGTGAAATCAGAAAATGGCGGACAAGGCAGTGAATTTTTTGTAAAGTGAAATGTATGGCATTGTAAAAATCTGAGTTGCGTCCTCGTTGTGTTGGGGCTATTACAATGTACTTGTGTTCTCCGAAACAAGGGTGGTCGAGGATGGAATTGTTTTGTGTCTTGACTTTCATGCCTGTGCTTGGCCAAGTGTTGGTTGTCAAATATCCATTTTGGAAGTTTCTAGGTCTTGGAGAGCCAGAATCTCAGACCCTCTGGTGTCCATGAAGACCTGGTGGATGTTTGGGTGGAGGGGGCATGGGCTTGTGGGGTATGACGATGGCTCCGAGGTCTTAAGAGTCCCCTTCAAAAATGTGGAGTGCCCTCCGTGGCAGAGACCTGGGTGGGCTTCGGGAGCCATGGCAGGGCTGTTAACGTGGACTTCTACCTTCCGGAGATGATCTTGTCAAACTTTAGGATTGTCAGGTGGCCCCTTTCGGTTGCCTTCTGAATCCCGACGAGTGTGGTGTGTGCGCACTGCCTGGGGCTGAGGTGGTGTCCTGGGCTCCCTCCCTCCCCCCACTTTGCCCATCCTTTTAGGGGAGGGATGGTCCTGGACGTGAGCACCCACCCGGGTTCCCGCCCGATCTAACTCGTCCTCGCTCACGTGTCCCACGGACCCTCCCCACACGTGTCCCACTGAGCCTCTGATCCCTCATGTGCCACATTGACCCCCTCCTCGCTCACCTGTCGGGCTGAGCCCCTCCTCCCTCACGTGTCTCACTGAGTTCCTCCTCACCTGTCACACTGAGCTCCTCCCCCCTCATGTGTCACACCGAGCTCCTCCTCCCTTATGTGTCACGCTGACACCCACCTCCCTAACGTGTCACGCTGAGCCCCACCTCACTCCCGTGTCACGCTGAGCTCCTCCTCCCTCACGTGTCACACTGAGCCCCTCCTCCCTCACCTGTCACAGTGAACCACTTCTCACTCTCCGGTCACACTAAGCTCCTCCCCTATCATGTGTCAGATTGGGTCCTTCCTTCCTCATGTGTGACACTGAGCCTCTGATCCCTCATTTGCCCCATTGAGTCGTGTCTCACTCAAATATCACACTGAGCCCCTCCTCCCTCATGTGTCACATTAGGCCCCTCTCAATTACCTGTCAGACTTAGCCCCTCCTCCCACACGTGTCACACTGAGTTCCTCCCCCCTCATGGGTCACACAGAGCCCCACCTCACTCATGTGTCACTCTGACACCCTCCTCCCTCATGTGTCATGCTGAGACCCTCTTCACTCACCTATCACACAAGCTCCTCCCCCTCATGTGTCACACTGAGCTCCTCCTTTGTCATATGTCACACTGAGCCCCCTCCTCCCTCATGTATCACTCTGACACCCTCCTCCCTTATGTGTGATGTTGAGCCCCTTTTCACTCACCTGTCATACTGAGCCCCTCCTCCCAAAAGTGTCACACTGAGTTCCTCCTTACCTGTCACACTGAGCTCCTCCCTCCTCATGTATCATGAGTCCCTCCTCCCTCACATGTCACACTTAGCCCCACCTCACTTATGTGTCACATTGGTCCCCTCCTCCCTCATCTGTCAAAGTGAGTTCCTCCTCCCTTGTGTCACACTGAGCCCCTCCTCCCTCACATGTCACACTCACTCCTCACACATCTGTCACACTGAGCTCCTCCCCCCTCATGTGTCACATTTGGTTCCTCCTCTGTCATGTGTCACCCAGAGCCCCTCCTCCCTCATGTGTCATACTGAGCCCCACCTCACTCACCTGTCACACTGAGCTTCTCCTCCCACATGTCACACTGAGCTCCTCCTCCCTTGTGTCACACTGAACTCCTCCTTGTCATGTGTCACATTGAGTTCCTTCTCCCTCATGTGTCACTCTGATGCCCTCCTCCCTCATGTGTGATGTGAGCCCCTCCTCACTCACCTGTCACAGATTCCCTCCTCCCACATGTGTGACACTTAGCCCCTCTGCCCTCAGGTGTCACACTGAACCCTTCTTGCCTCATGTGTCACACTAAGTCGCTCCTCCCTCATATCACACTGAGCTTCTCTGTCATGTGCCACATGGAGCCCCTCCTCCCTCATGTGTCATGCTGACACCCTCCTCCCTCACATGTCACATGGAGTTCCTCCTCTGTCATGTGTCACACTGAGTCCTTCCTCCCTTATGTGTCATGCTGACACTCTCCTTCATATGTCATGCTGAGCCCCACCTCACTCATGTGTCATATTGGGCCCTTCCTCCCTCACGTGTCACAGTGAGTTCTTCCTCCTTTCTCCCTTGTGTCATGCTGAGCTTTTCCCCCCTCATGTGTCACACTGAGCACCTCTGTCATGTGTCACTCCGAGCCCCTCCTCTCGTGTAACACTGAGCTCCTACCTCACATGTCATGCTGATCCCCTCCTCACTCACTGTCACACTGACTCCCTCTTCACTCACCGGTCTCACTAGGATCCTCCCCCCCCCATGTGTCACACTGAGTCCCTTGTCTGTCGTGTGTCACACAGAGCCCCTCCTCTCTCGCATGTAACACTGAACTCCTACCTCACATGTCACGTTGAGCCACTCCTCACTCACATGTCACGCTGACACCCTCCTCCTTCATGTGTGATGGTGCACCCCTCCTCCCTCACGGGTCACACTGAGTTCCTCATCGTGTGTCATATTGAGTTCCTCCTCCCTCCCATGTCACACTGAGCCCCTCCACCCTCACGTGTCATGCTGAGCCACTTTTCACTCACCTGTTACATGGAAACCCTCTCCCTTCATGTGCACACTGAGCCCTTTCCCTTTCATTTGTCACATTGAGACATGTCTCACTTGTCACGCTAAGCCCCTTTCCCTCAAGTGTCACACTGAGCCCCTCTTCCCTCACGTGTCACATTGAGTCCCTCCTCACTCACGTATCACACTGAGTCCACCCCTCTCATGTGTCACACAGAGCCCTTCCTCGCTTATGTGACATTGAGACACATCTCACTCACTTGTCACACAAAACCCCTCCTCCTTCATGTGTCACATGGAGCCCTTCGTCCCTTATGTGTCACACTGAGCCCCTTCTCCCTCATGTGTCACACTGAACCCCTCCTCCCTCAGTGCCACACTGAGTTCCTCCTCCCTCATGTGTCACACTGAGCCCCTGCCCTCATGTGTCACATTGAGACACGTCTCACTTACCTGTCATTCTAAGCCCTTTTTCCCTCATATGTCACATTGAGCCCCTTCCTCACTCACCTGTCACACTGAGTCCCTCCTCCCTCGTATATCACACCGAGCCTGCCCCCCTCATGTGTCACGTGGAGCCCCTCCCTCACGTGTCACATTGAGACACCTCTTACCCGTCACACAAAGCCCCTCCTTCTTCATGTGTCACATGGAGCCCTTCCTTCCTCATGTGTCAGGCTGAGTTCCTCCTCCCTCATGTGTCACATGGAGCCCCTCCTTGCCCACCTGTCACACTGAGCTCCTCCCCCCTCATGTGTCACATTTGGCTCCTCCTCTGTCATGTGTCACCCGGAGCCTCTCCTTCATGTGTCACACTGAGTCCCTCCCTCATGTGTCACGCTAACACCTTTCTCCCTCACATGTCACGCTGAGTCCCACCTCACTCACCTGTCACACTGAGTTTCTCCTCCCTTATGTCACACTGAGCTCCTCCTTTGTCATGTGTCACACTGAGTTCCTTCTCCCTCATGTGTCACTCTGCCCTCCTCCCTCATGTGTGACGCTGAGCCCCTCTTCACTCACCTGTCACAGATTCCCTCCTCCCACATGTGTGACACTTTGTACCTCTGCCCTCACATGTCACACTAAGTCACTCCTCCCTCATGTATCACACTGAGGTCCTCTGTCAGGTGTCACATGGAGCCCCTCCTCCCTCACATGTCACATTGAGCTCCTCCTCTGTCATGTGTCACACTGAGTCTTTCCTCCCTTATGTGTCATGCTGACACCCTCCTCCCTCATATGTTATTCTGAGCCCCACCTCACTCACGTGCCGTATTGGGCCCCTTCTGCCTCATGCGTCACAGTGAGTTCTTCCTCCCTTGTGTCACACTGAGCTCCTCTTCTGTCATGTGTCACATTGAGCCCCTCCTCCCTCCTGTGCCACACTGACTCTCTCCTCACTCACCGGATCTCCCTAGGATCCTCCCCCATCATGTGTCACACAGAGCCCCTCCTCTGTCGTGTGTAACACTGAGCTCCTACCTCACATTTCACGTTGAGTCACTCCTCCCTCACATGTCACACCGACACACTCCTCCCTCACGTGTGATGCTGCACCAGCCCCTCCTACCTCATGGGTCACATTGAGCTCCTCCTCACTCACCTGTCACACTGACACCCTCCTCCCTCATGTGTCACACTGAGCCTCTTCCCCCTCATGTGTCACATTCAATTCCTCCTCCTTCACATGTCACACTGACCCCCCCACATGTGTCACACTGAGCCCCTCTTCCCTCGTGTCACACTGAGCCACTTTTCACTCACCTGTTACACGGAAACCCTCCCTCTTCATGTGCACACTGAGCCCCTTCCCTCTCATTTGTCACACTGAGACATGTCTCGCTTACTTGTTATACTAAGCCCCTCTTCCTCATGTGTAACACGGAGCCCTTCCTTGCTCATGTGTCACATTGAGTTCCTCATCACTCATGTGTCACACTGAGCCTGCCCCCCTCATGTGTCACATGGAGCCCTTCCTCAGTTTTGTGTCACATTGAAGCACATCTCACTCGTCACACAACGCCCCTCCTCCTTCATGTGTCAAATGGAGCCCCCCATCCCTTATGTGTCACACTGGCACCGTCCTTCCACATGTGTCACACTGAGTCCCTCCTCCCCTGTCTGTCATAATGAGTCCCTTCTCACTCACCTGTCACAGATTCTCTCCTCTTACATATGTGATACTTAGTCCCTCTGCCCTCATGTGTCACACTGAGCCCCTCCCCTCTCATGTGTCACATTGAGACATTTCTCACTCACCTGTTATTCTAAGCCCCTCCTCCCTCATATGTCACATTGACCCCTCCTTACTCACATGTCACACTTGCGCCCTTCCTCACTCACGTGTCACACTGAGCCTGCCTCCCTCGTGTGTCATGCAGAGCCCCTCCTCCCTCATGCGTCACGTTGAGACACCTCTCACTCATCTGTCACACAAAACCCCTCCTTCTTCATGTGTCACATGGAGCCCCTCCTCCCTCGTGTGTCAGGCTGAGTTCCTCCTCCCTCATGTGTAACATTGTGCCCATCCTCACTCACCTGTCACACTGAACCTCTCCTCATGTGTTACGTGGAGTCCTGTCCTCCCTTATGTGTCACATGGAGCCCCTCCTCCCTCATGTGTCACACTGAGCCCCTCCTCCCTCATGTGTCACACGGAGCCCCTCCTTCTTTACGTGTCACATGGAGCCCCTACTCCCTCATGTGTCACATGGAGACCCTCCTTCCTCATGTGTCACACGGAGCCCCTCCTCACTCACCTGTCACACTGAACCTCTCCTCCTCACGTGTCATGTGGAACACTGTCCTCCCTCACGTGTCATATGGAGCCCCTCCTCCTTCATGTGTCACACGGAGTCCCTCTTCACTCACCTGTCACACTGAACCTCTTCTCCCTCATGTGTCACACGGAGCCCCTCCTCACTCACCTGTCACAGATTCCCTCCTCGTTCACCTGCCACACTGAGTCCCCCCTCCCCCACGTGTCACGCGGAGTCCCTCCTCCCTCAGGTGCACACTGGGCCCTTCCCTACCTCTCTGCCCTTCCCCCTTGGCTGTGGCTGTTGTCTTTCCCTCCCCTACTAACTGAGGTTCCATGCAGGACAGAGGGTGACCCACACCGAGCCCCTGGCCCCTGGAGTCATTAACCCATCAACCAGCCCAGGTGGGCGCGTGGCGGGGCGGGCAGAGGCCTTGTCCACTGCAGGAAGCCGCTAGAGCAGGTCATGAAAGGCCATGGCTCTCCCCCCACCTCTCAGCTCCTCTCTCTCCCCTGCCTCCAGCCTTTTCTTCCCTTCTCCCCAGTTTTTCCTGGCATTAGGAGGTCCTGCTGAGTTCAGGGAGGCCTTTCCAGTGAGCGGGGCCACGTCAGGTGTGGAGTATGTTGTGTACCTTCGTTGGGTGGAAGGCACTGGAGCAAGACATGACACGCACAAGATTGAAGTCCCACCCTGAAAGGACTCGGCCTCAGCCCCTCCGGGACGCTCCAGGAAGTGGGCCTTGTGCGACCCCTGGTAGACAGGTGGCTCTCCAGCCCCCCTGGGCCCCAGCTTTTGAGGCCTGGAGGCCGGGGCCAGGGCCCGGAATCTGCATGTTCAACCAGCTGTCTCAGTGACTCCAGTGGGTGGCCTGAGGCCTCACTCTGAGAAACAGCCTTTTGGAAATGGTCAGCGCCTGGTGCTTCTCCTCTGCGCTGCTCCGGACCGCACTGATCAGAGGGGCCCGCAGCCTGAGGTCTGCCATGCTCCTTCTGGCTTCTCTCTTCCGGGGCTGATTTTTGTTGCCTTTGGGCCGTGCTCAGCTCACCTAGCATGGAGGCCTGGCTTGTCTGGGTGTCTGTGCGAAATCCTAGGTTGAAGGGTTTTCTAAAACGTGTCTTCTGTTTGTTCTGGAAGACTCCGCACAGGGGTCAGGATGAGGGTCCGTGTTTGGGCCCGAGATCCCCTTGTGGTGCTGCCCGCGGGCTCAGCAGCAGGGCCCGTGGGGCGTGGAGGGCGGAGCTGACTGTGCGAGCAGCGTGGGGGCTGCTGACTTCGCTGCTGTCACCCGCTCACACGGGGACCCGCGCCAGAGGCCCCGCATCGGACCCGTGGCCGCCTGCAGGACGGACGGGCGCGTCTGGACCCGAATGGTGAGTAGCCGGCCGTGTGCGCGGTTGCGTGTTTGGGAAATGGGTGAGCCGGGCCTGAAGGCTGGAGCACTTGGGGCATGGGGGGCGGGGTGGGAAGGGAAGGGAAGGGACAAGAAAGGTTGATCACTCTCCCCAAGGGTAGACCTCGGGGCTCCCCCTGGTCTCTGAGTGCTGCCAGAGCTCGCTGGGTGATCCCGGGTGGTGGGATGTGGGCACATTTAGGCAGGACCTGGTGCAGGCCTGGTGCCCCAGTGCAGGGGACCCATCGTCCAAAGTCACCAGATGCTTGTCCTCTCACCTTGTCTGGAGAGTCTGTGATGTCATAACCCCCAGCCCGATTGTCATTTAATACTAACTTTCTTTTCCTTTCTGTTTTTCTGCTTTCTGTCCCCCTCCCCCACCCCCCCAGGAGGAAAACGGTTTGTATCCTGTTTTTTTAAATCTTTCTTGGGAGGCGGGGACCTCAAAAGCACCCACAGTTTTCGCTCTGTCGGTAGCTCTCCCAGGTCCGGGGTCGCTTCTCTTGTCTGTGGGTGGGCAGAAAGCCTCTCTGTTTGGGATTGCCGCTGGGGACACGGGCCGGGATGCTGCTGTCTGCTGCTGTGGAAGGCGGAGGCCTCTGCCGCTAGTCCCTGCGTGTGTGCGTGTGCGTGTGTGTGCGTGTGTCTGTGCGTGTGCGTGTGTAAACATGTGCACCTCAGGGGGCGTCCGGCGCCTCCACTGTAGGGCAGGGCTGCTGGGTGACAAGCTCTCCGTTTGGCCCCCAGTGAGAGACAACCCCCATCCAGCTCTTGGGGGGACTTGGGCCTCAGGCCCACGAAGGCTCACCGCTCCACACCCCAGGCCCCCAGGGCAGCTCCTACCCAGGAGGCACGCGAGGTTTGCCTGCAGGTGTCCAGCCTCTGGGCCCCCAGGGGCAGCCTGAGCGAGGGGCCAGTGGTGGGAGGGACATCCCCACTGGGACCCCAGGCTGCGCCCCAAAGCCATTCACTACCACCAGGGAATTTGAGAGCCCCCAGAAGTGCCATCTGGGACCAAAGGGGATTTGAGGAACCGAGGGCCCTTGGACGTTGTGTCTCGTTGCCCCTGAAACTCCTCTCTCCTCCCCTGTCCCCATTTGATGATAGGCAACAGGTCTGAGACAAGCAGCCGTTAGCCAGGGCCACCTACAAGTCAGGATCAGGGCCACTAAGGGAGACTATGGGGTCCTGCAGCTGAGCCTTTGATCTTGACCCGTAGGACCCACCCGTGGCCTCTCGGGGCCACAGTCAAGGGCAGATGCTAGATGGGCAGACAGATGTGGTGTCCTGGCTCCTAGAGCCGCCAAGCTGTCAGTCCTTGGTGGAGCTGGTTCTGGGGCCCTGTGACAGTAGACAGGCATGGTGGACATGGGAGGGTTGGAATGGCCGGTGGTGACAGAGCAGAGACCACCGGGGAGGGTCCCCAGTCCGGGCTCTGTCTGTTCCTGATACTTCAGACACCAGCAGGTTGCCTGGGGTGTGGGGGTGGGTGGGTGAGGGGCAGGAGCCCCAAGTGCCGCCCTGCTGACCACTTCCTTTGTGAGCCCCACAGGGTCCAGCAACAGATGAGGAAACTGAGGCAGGGGGTGGGGCATGCAGCCAGCCCGCAGGGGGCCTGGGTGGGGGATGGGTGGCAACCCCGAAGTACTGCTGAGCCCCTGGCTTTGCACTTGGGGATCCTGACCATGGTCTCTTGGTGCTGCTCTCAGGGGTAGAGGCCTCAGTTAGATGGACCAGGGGGCTGCAGCCTGTCGTCCCCGGGGACCAGTGAGGGCACAGTGTGTATGAGCCTGGTGTGCAGTGACAGAGCCTGCAGAGCTCAGGGCCGGCAGGGGCCATGGTTTTCCTTAGGCTGGTCTGAGGAGGGGAGGGCCAGTAAGGGAGATGGGTGGGGTGTCAGACTCCTGCAGCGCCCCTGACCTCTGAACCTGCGATCTGCTTGGTGATCTCATGGTGCCACGGTCAGGGGCAGAGTTGGGGGCAGGGTCAGAGGCAGGGTCAGGCAGAGTCAGTGACAAGAGTCAGGCAGAGTCAGGCAGAGTCAGGGGCAGAGTCAGGGGCAGAGTCAGAGGCAGAGTCAGGCAGAGTCAGGGGCAGAGTCAGGGGCAAAGTTGAAGGCAGAGTTGGAGGCAGAGTCGGGGGCAGAGTCGGGGGCAGAGTAGGGGG
>LNAC01000192.1:2129938-2146284 GCA_002007465.1 Ailurus styani
CCCCCCCCGCGGCCGGGGGGCCGCGCGCGGCCGGGCGGTGCTGGAAAGCCCTCCGGCCCATGCTGGCCAGGGGTGGCAGGGGCCGGCTGCCGTCTTGGGCCGGCCGCTGCATGACGTCGAAGTTGAAGTGGGAGAAGAAGAAGACCCAATGCCCGGGGAGAAGTACGGTGAGCCTGTCATTATTCAGAGAGGCTAGATCCTCTGTGTTGAGAAGGATCATGATGGGCTCCTCGGTGTTCTCCAGGTAGCGGCACCACACCGTGAAGGCAGCCCTTATCGGAAGGATCTTCATCTCCAGCTGAGAGTAGGCGACTTCGATAGGCGAGATACTTCGGGAGTAGAAGGCGCAGGAGACCCTCCTGCCCGTCTGCTCATCCATTTGGATCAGGGAGGCGTGCAGAGCTGTCTTGGTGACGCCCGTCTCCAAGTAGAAGGGGTTCTGCGGCTTGGGGTGGTGCAGGAGGGGCGCCTTGCGGAAAGCCCGCTTCAGGCACTCGAAGGCCTCGCGCTCCTCGTCCCCCCAGCAGAAGGCAGGGGCGGTCAGCAGCAGGCGCGCCAGGGGCTCTATGATGACGCCGAAGCGCTCCACGAAGTGCTGGTAGGGCAGGACGAAGCGGAGCAGCTGTCGCAGGGACCGCTTGGAGCCCGGGGTGGGGTAGCCCGCCACGGTGTTCACGACGTTCTTGTTGGGTCTCACCCCCTTGGGGGTTATGACGAACCCCAGGAACTCGACGGCATGTCGGTGGAACTGGCTCCGGTCCAGCGAGCAGTAGACGTGGTGGTGTCGGAAGCGGACCAGGACTTGTCGGACGTGTTGGAAGTGCTCTTCCTGGCTCATTGAGTAGACCAGGACGTCCTGGCCGTAGGCGAGCACGAAGTAGCCCAGCATGTCCTTTAGGATAAAGTGCAGCACGTTCTGAGGGATGATCGGGTCTGAGGATAGCGGGAAGGGCCGGTAGCTCTTCATCTCTTGAGGCTCGAACCCGAATGCCGCTTTCCATACATCTTCCGCTTGGTTTATGTTCACGCCCTCCTCCACGACGGTCCCCCGCAGCTCCAGCTTTGTGAACCACGTAGCTCCGTGTAACGGGTCGAACAGCTCTGGAATCATCTGTATGTAGTCCTGTCTGTTAGTCAGCATGCTGTCCGGATTCCAGTGTTCATCCCGCGGCCTGGCACTTGTTTGCATCCCAGCACCCACAGGTTCCCACGGCGCGGTGGAGGGACATTCGTAAAAGGTCTCGCTGTGATCACTGTCTCCAGCCTGCTGAAGCTCAGAGGGCTCTGATTCAGAAAGATCATCGGATCCGTCTGAGCTTGGCTGGTCGGAAGTCTCATCATCTGCTTCCTTCGGGTTAAACACGTCGGCCAGGTCGGAGTACAGGGGCGGCAGTCCGGGCAGCAGGCTGATGGCGTGTCTTTCCAGTGCGATGCATGGGGGGGGCGGGCGGAAGCACTTCTGCAGGCAGTAGGGAGAGTGGAAGGTGCAGCGGCCTTGGACCCAGTCGACCTCGGGGGTGTGGATCCGGAGCCAGTTGATGCCTAGGATCACGGAGAAGTTGGGGGATGGGATGATGTCGAACTCGATGGACTCCTGGTGGTTCTGGTGGATGCACACCAGGGGCTCGGTGTAGAGCCAGACAGGTTCGTTGCCGATCAGCGAGCCGTCCACGCCTTGGACCAGCTTCGGGTAGGGCTTCTCGTAGAGCTCCACGTAGTGCTCTTGGGCGAACCTCTCGTCCATGAAGTTGCCGCCCGCGCCCGAGTCCACCAGGGCCTGGACCGCGACGCTGTGGTAGGGGTTCACCCGGACGAGGAGCAGCAGGAAGAGGTGGTCGCGGTTAATGGCGGGCCGGACTTCGCTCGGCAGCCAGCTGCTCACCATCCACCTCTCCGGGGCAGGTGAGTCGATCCAGGTCAGGTTCCGTGGGCGGGCCTCCGGGGGCAGCCTGAGCATGGCCCTTCTTTCCGCCAGCTTCTCTTCTATCTGCAGGACCAGCACGATCAGGCTGTCCAGCGAGTCTGGCTGCGGGACCCGGAAGAGGTAGTGCCTGATCTCCTCGTTGAGCCCCTGGCACAGGTGGGCCTGCAGGACTTCGTCCGACCAGCCCAAGGTGGGTACCAGGCCCTGGAACTCATTGATGTACTCGATGGCGGGGCGACTCCCCTGCCGGATGTTGAACATGGCGTCTTCGGCCACACGCAGCGCCTGTCGGTACTCGAACATCCCTGACATGGCCTCCAGGAAGGCCGGGAAGTCATCCATCAGGGGGCTCCCTTCGTCCACCAGAGCTTTGGCCCACTCTAAGGCCATGCCCGAGAGGTGGCACACGACGTAGCCCACCCGCAGGCGGTCGCTGCAGAACATGCGCGGGTAGCTCTGGAGGATCAGCTGGCAGAGCACAATGAACTCGTGGTATTCTCTGCGATCACCAGAGAATTTTGATGGGACGGGCAGTCGGCCTGCGCTGATGCCTTCCATCAAGATCTCTTCCGCTACTCTTTGTTGCTCTCTGAGGTCTTGCATGCGGAGGTACAGAGAGATGATGGATCTCACCGTGGCCATGGTTTCCGAAGTCTCGGACTCCTCGTCGGGACGCTCCCCCTCCACCTCGTTGGCCAGGTCAGTGTCATTGACTTGTTGGTCTTGGGCTCCCCAGGGGCTAACTGATGCTTCTTCCATTCTGCCAGGTGCCTCACCGGTTGGATCCCCCACTTCCTGATGTGAACCGTTGCGTGACTCCTCCAGGTCTTGGAGTAGGTCATTGGGTGGATCCTTTATTTCCCTATGTGGGCCACTGGATGGCTCCTCCATGTCTTGGCGGAGATCAATGGGCAGCTCATTCCTCTCCTGGGCGGGGCCCCTGGCCGGCCCCGCCGCCTCCTGCGCGCCGCTGCCGGGTGTCTCCACGGTGGTGTTGGATGAGCCCTCGGAGGACTCCATTTGTTTTGATGATGGATTCTTACGCTCCATCATCGTCTCAAATGAGTCTTCAGAGGGTTCTATCATTTCGTCGGATGGAAAGGAGTGTTCTCTGAAGACTGGTAAGGTCGTGACGCGTCCGGTCAGCGACTGGGACGGCAGAGATCAGAACCTGGGGGCGGGGAGGACGGGTGGGGAGGAAAGGCAGCTGTTTAGGGAGTCACGAGGTCAAGGTGTAGGTTCTCCGGGACCAATCAGATGCCCGGCTCATCAGAACGGAGAGAAACTGGGGAGAGAGACTGCCCAGCTTAGAAAATCGCTGTACCCCTGACCTTCTCCCTGTCCTCCCAGGCTCATTTGGCCTGTCTGACTTGCCTGCTTCCCCCACGGCCGAGAGGAATTCACAGCCCATAAATTCTGTGTGGCACCAGCTCCGGAGCTGCCGCTGTGGCAGGCAGGCGCCTGGCAGGAGGTGCTGGCCAATTCGTCTCCCCCGACACCCGTGCCTGGTCAGCGGGTCACCCCAAAGTCACAGAGGTCATGTGCCAGTGCCATCCAGAGTCGTCCCTGGTGGGCAGGGTGCCCTGGAGCAAGCCCGCCCCCCCCCCATTGTGCAGTGGGAATCTCTAGCAGATGCCTACTGTTTAACAAGGTCAGGGAAAGAGGAGAAAATGGGCACTTGGCCACAATCCCGTCACTTGGATCAGCAGCCTGAAATAGCTCTCACTTCCTACCCTAGATTCACAGTCGAAATTGGGCCAGTGCGGGGAGAGGAGGGCAGACACAGAGGCCCGGCTTTTATTTTTTCCATAAACGTTGATAAAGCCCCTACTATGTGCCAGAGACTTGCACACTGTGATTTGGCCCTCATTCGGAAGTTTTGCTGATGTCTCTTACTCATTCGTTAATTTCCAGCCTCCCCAGCTCTGAGCCCTGGGGGAGGATCTGCAGATCCTCTCCCCACCCCTCCTAAAACCGCCACTTTCCCAAGATCACCCTCTTTGTGGGGGTTCAGGCATCAGTTCCACACATACAAGCAATCATATCTCCCTGCCCCTCCAGTCTTACGGGGGGGGGGCTGGTTTTTCCTGCAGCAGACACCCCCCTCTCTGTTACTGGCTGGTTTCTCCCTGACCGCGGGGTGTCTCTAGGAGAGCTGGGCTAGCGACTAAGGGGTGGGGGGAGGGGAGGGGGAAGATACGGAGATACGTTGACCTCCGATTGTCTTGCAGTGGAGTTTTCACAGTAGAGTCATGGGTGGTTCGAGTGGGCTAGGGCTGAACTTAAAAGAGATGTCTGGGTTGAGGTTATTTTGCACCGGTCTTCTCTGCTGGGAGAGCAGACTGAGTTCTGGTTATCCAAAAGAGTAGCTCTGGGGTCACCCTCGCTTTCTACATTTAACACCTTTTGTTACTTCTGAGTACTCTCTTAGCCACCAAGCCCATCTCTTAAACCCCCCCCCCAAAAAAACCGAAAAACAAAAACAAAAACCCCCAAAACAACGCATTCCCTTATTGGCCCAAACCCAAACTTTCCAACAAGATAGACGATTCTGATCTGCTGTTTCTCAAAATTAAGTATGTTCTTGTTCACGTGATAGCTAATTCCATCCTGCGGAGCCTCTGATGAAAAGGTTCTGGTGTCTATTCACTTTTCACAGCAGTAAATCCAAAGCTTTGGCCTAACAATTCCTGACACAGAAACTTACAGAAATCGTTCTCTGGCTAAAATGTAGAAGCCTGGGCGCCTGGGTGGCTCAGTGGGTCAAAGCCTCTGCTTTCGGCTCAGGTCATGATCTCAGCGTCCTGGGATCGAGGCCCGCATCGGGCTCTCTGCTCAGCAGGGATCCTGCTTCCTCCTCTCCCTGCCTCTCTGCCTACTTGTGATTTCTCTCTCTGTGTCAAATAAATAAATAAATAAAATCTTTAAAAAAAAAATGTGGAAGCCTTAGAATAAGAGAAAATCCTGCTCATGTCATTCCTCCAGGTAGAGCTTACATTTTTTAGCGTGACGCCCTGGTCACGTAAGATCCCCGTCACCCCCACCCACACCCCTGACGCAGAGCATGGCGCCGCAGTGAACTCGTTTGTCCTCACTATAGTCTTGTAACAGGGGAGTGACTGCTGCACAATTCCAAGGTTAAATATAAAGTTCTAATTGAACTATAAAATGTGACTAACTCATCTGCAGACTCTATTAGAAATAAAAATCTGTCTCTTCAAGTACTTAATTGACTAAAGTTTGAAATTGAAAAATTTGAATTGGCTGAAATTTACATTTTAAAATGGAAAAATTTGAGTTGGCTCAAATTTCAAATTTCAAATATAAAATCTGTGCATGTCTTAAAACTGTTAAAACCCTCTACTGGCAATAATTGAAAATTGAAAAATGGAAAATTTTAAATTGGCTAAAATTTAAATTTTTGAATATGAAATCTGTATATCTCTTAAAACTCGTGAAAGTCTTTATTGGCTAAGATTTAAAATTAAAAAATTTTATTTGTTAACTGAAATTTAAATTTTAGGATTGAAACATTTAAATTGGCTAAAATTTTAAATTTCAAACGTGAAACCTGTATATGTCTTAAAATTTTAAAATACTTTATTGGCTAAAATTTAAGACTTAAAAATTTAAATTGGCTGAAATTTAAATTTTATTTTATTTCAGAAGATTTTATTTATTTATTTGAGAGTGAGACAGAGAGAGCACAAGCAGGGGGAGGGACAGAAGGAAAGGGGGAAGCAGGCTCCCTGCCGAGTGGGGAAGCCCTATACGGGGCTCCATCCCAGGACCCTGAGATCATGATCCGAGTCAAAGTCAGACGTTTAGCTGACTGAGCCACCTAGGTGCCCCTGAAATTTAAATTTTAAAATAAAAAAATTTAAATTGCCTAAAATTTAAAATCAAAATATTTAAGTATTTAAATTTGCTAAAATTTAAAATTTTGAACATGAAACTTGTATCTCTCTTAAAAGTTTTAAAACACTTTGTTGACTAAGATTTAAGACTTAAAAATTTAAATTGGCTGAAATTTATATATTATTTTATTTTACTTTAGAAGATTTTATTTGAGAGAGAGACAGAGAGAATACAAGCTCTCTTAAATTTATTTGAGAGAGCAGAGCGTTGGAAGGAGAACACCAGTGGGAGTGGGGAGGGGCCGAGGGGGAGGGAGAAGCGCACTCCCCGCTGAGCAGGGAGCCCCACGTGGGGCTCCATCCCAGGACTCTGAGATCATGACCTGAGTTGAAGTCGGATGCTTACTGACTGAGCCACCCAGGTGCCCCTGAAATTTAAATTTTAAAATAGAAAAATTGGAATTGGCTAAAATTTAAAAATGAAAACATTTAAATTGGCTAAAATTTTAAATTTTAAACATGAAACCTGTATATCCCTTAAAATTTTAAAACACATTAGTGGCTAAAATTTAAAACTTAAAAATTTAAATCGGCTTAAATTTAAAATTTTAAATGTAAAATCTATATAGCTTTTAAGACTTAGAAGTCTTAATTGGTTAGAATTTAAAATATAAAATCGCAGGATGGCTCTTAAAACCCTTTATTGGTTAAAATTTAAACTCCTTTGCCAGATGATTTTAAAACAGATTATACCCCTTTCCATATAAGCCCGTATATGTCTTAGCATATTTATGAATTCGATGACATAACTGATGAAGTCATTTACCTGTCCTGTCTTCAGTCTAAAATCTAATATCCTTGGCATGTTACAAAATCCCGATCTTAACACTCCTTAGCACCGAAGCTCAAACTTTTAGCAGGATGCATGAAAGCTGTCCCCTAACTGCTCTATTTAAAATGTACAAAAGTTTCTTTTCATTGCTTAAAATATAAAGTTCCAATCACTTAGCATAAAATAAAACAGTTTTGCCATGTAATTCATCTGCAAATGAGGGATATAAACCCCCAAATCTTACCAGGCGACTTCTCAAACTCTTGATTGGCTTAATTCCAAACCTCTAAGCATTGTATAAAAATTCGACGGTGTCATTCCTCAAAACAAAAGGTCACGCTTCCTTGCAAGGTACATGAATTTGGTCTTGTAACTTCTGCTTAATGCCTTATAATATCTCTTAATCAGCTATGAGATAAGACCTAAACTGCTTAGCCAAAAATACATGTATTACTCTATCACTTCTCTGCAGACTGCTCTTATCAAACCCAGAAATTTTACCATGTCACTCTCTTAAAATCTCTTAATGGCTGAAATCCAGATTCCTTAGCACAGCACAAAAATGTACTGCTGTTGTTCCTCAAAATAAGGTCCAAACTTCTTAGCTATGTAAATTCAGTCACATAACCTCTGCCTAAGACTTGCCCCACCTCTCTATCACTTGCTATCAATGGTCCAATTCTTCAGCATAAAGTAAAGAGGGGTAGCACTGTGTTGTAGATGTGTGTTCATTATCTGCTTCATCAAATCCAGACACCTTAGCATCAAATATATTTCACCAGCTAATTCCCCTGGAGACAGAACTCTCATCAGTCCCTCCTCAAAACCCTTCACTGGCTAAAATCCAAACACCTCTGCAGGAGTGTTCAAAAATGAGATCATATCCCTCCCGGAAATGAAACGCTCGCATGCCTTCGACTCTCACATAGAATCACATCTCCTTGGCCGTGTTATAAAAATCTGATCATATTATCTTTACCATAAAAACCCACTCTTGCAGTTCTGCCAAAATGCACGAAGTTTGATCCTGTAACTCCCAATTTAAAACTTTCCAAGATTTCTTCGTTGCCTCTAACTGAACGTCCCAACTACTTAATGTAAAATGCGACGTTGTACCATGTAATTTATCTTCAGACCGGTCTATAAAAAAAAACAAAACCCGAATCGCATCTCGTCATTCTTGTAAACCCTATTTTGGCTTAATTCCAAACTGATTAGCATGATATACAAGATTCGATCTTGTCATCCCTTAAAATAAAGTTCACACTTCCTAGCGCAGCATAGAAAATTTAATCTTGTAATTCCGCCTTAAAATCTTAACAATGTCTCTTCATTGTGAAATTAGGGAATTGAAGTCCAAATGCTTAGCATAAAATGGGAGTTTTATTTTGTAATTCACCACATATTATTTTTCCACTCCAAACAAAAAATCTTACCCTGTCACTCTCTTAGAACTTTTTATTGGCTAAAATAAAATTTCTAGGCATGTACAAAACTCCAATCATGTCAGAGCCTCAAAATAAATTTCAGATTTCTTTGCCCGTTCCTAGTGTTGATCATATATCTCTTACGACTGAAGTTTTTCAACTTTGGTGTCAACATCCATCAAATCTCTGAAAGTCAGACGCTTGCGCCCCCCCCCCCGGAGATACAGAGTGTAGAGGTTTTTGCAGGAGACTTAAATTTGTGGCTGTTACCGTTTTTCTCTTTACAGTTTTTCAGTGTTCTCTGTATAATAAAGTCCAAAGCTGTTACCCTTAAAATACATTTTTTCATGTTTTTCTGCACATTTATCTTCCACAAGCAAAAATCTCACCATCCCATTGCTTAAGACCCTTTGGCGAGAATCCAAACTCCTTAGCATGATATAAAAACTTGTTCCAGTCATTCCTCAAAATAAAGCTACCCCCAAACCCCAAATCTATTCCTAGAACCCCACTTAAAATCTTTTCCTGTATTTTCATCACGAACAACATGTCTCAACATCTCGGCGTCTTTGATCATGGGGTTCTCAGTGTAAAACCTTTCGGAGTTCATGTTCAAGGCGTAAAATCCAGATGCCTGGGCATGAAATGAAAATTGGACCAGGTATTTGTTACATTAAAAAATCTTTACATTGCTTTTTACTACTTAGGGAATAAAGCCGTGGTTCCTTTGCACGAAACCGACATTTTTCGTCCCCCCCCTAATTTCTCGATGCAGTTTCTTGTCCCTTGCCCTCAAAGATGGGGTTTCTTACCTCCTGTCCCCAAACTCATTTTAATTTTATAGTTCTGGATCTTTTTATGTTGTTAAGCTGGTTCCCCTGCCTGCATTTCATTAATTCCTTACAGCAACGTGTCCTGATTCTTTTTTCTGGGCCAGGCACTGTGTGAGGACCCGGATGGGAAGAAATGGAAGCAGCCTTGCCTTGCAGAGAAAACGTCACCAGCCTTGGAGATGAGAATCGCGCCCTCACGCGGAACGTTGTGCTGGAGGTGAGTGCAGGTCCTGGGTGGACAGACCAGGGGCTCTCCCTCCACTGCTGATGAGTGTCTCCGTCGAGGCTCGGCCGCCTGCCCCCTTGGGAAGACACTGGGGGTTGCTGGGGCCGTGTCTTGTAAAGCGCAGGTGTCTCTGGCCTCCCACGTCTGGCTTCCTGCCATGGCTCTGGGCCTCCTTCTGACTCCCACCCACCCCCCTGTGGCCGCTTGCTGCCGCTGGTAGAGCCTGGAGGCTGCCCGGCCTCTTCTCTGGGCTCCCCAGAGAGTCATATGGTCAGTCCTACAGATGTCGGGGGATAAATGCTCAGGTCTCGGGCCTTAAGGCAATTTCTTTAAGAACTATCTCTTGACTTGGCAATTCTCACCTTACCAAAAAAAAAAAAAATTCAAAATCAAAATCAGGATTTAGTGCTCCTGGTCCAGGTTAGAAGTGCCCTCGAGGTCTTGGAGTGGGACCCCCTGCCCCCCGCCGACACTCATAGACAGACGCCCCAGCCTCACCACCTTCAGTGCCCAGAGCCTGCTCGGCCAGGTCAGCTCCCTGCTTGCCGCTGAGCAAGTGGCCCATTGGGTCAGGGCTGCCAACGTGAGTCTATGAAGGGTTGGGTGTGGGGAGTGGGGGGGGGCCAATCCCTCAGCGAATACCTCGCCCTGTTGGCTCACTTGGACAGTAAAGGAAATCTGATTTTAAAAATAGAGCTTGGAAGAGGAGATGAGGGGTATTTAGGAGCAGATTCGAGCCTGGGGCGGGGATCAGGGGAGAGGTGAGGACAAGGGGCGGGGGGCACGCAGCCCGAGTTGCTGAGGAGGAAGGTGGAGAGCCAAGAAGGAGGAGGCGGTAGGGTGGGGGGCAGCGAGTTCAGCGGGGCTTCTCTGTCACGTTGTCCCTTCCCTGGCCTCTTAGACACTAGCGGGCACACCTGCGGCCCTGGCCCTCTGGGCTGTTAGAAGGGACATCGGGGCTGAGGTCAGAGGAAGACCCTCTGGGCTGTCAGAAGGGACATCGGGGCTGAGGTCAGAGGAAGACCCTCGTCTGCCTTGGCCTGCCTCCAGGCCATCCTCAGAGCCACTTGGGTTGGAGGGACACTGCCATGAGGTCTCGAGGGCTAGGTGACTTTGAAATGAGTTTCCCCCATCGACTGCCTCCGTTGTTCCAGACCTGCTAAGCTTCACTGTGGGGGTGGGCATGTGGGGACACTGGTGGGTATTAGTTATTTTATTAAAGTAGTGTCAAGGTCAAGGTGTTCCCTTGTTGGGCTAGGGCTGGGGCTCCTTGGTTTCCCAGTGAAGACCACTGGTGGGGTCACTCTCCCCGCTCTGCTTGTCAGGTGGGATTTCCCGGAGAGCCCCAGGAGGAGCTTGGGTGGGTCCTGGGTCCTGTGGACTCCCGTGGACTCCTGCTTCGCCTGCTCACCCCCCTGCCTTGTGGAGTGAGACCACCTGGGCCTTGGAACTGTGAGACCCTCACCCCCTGACCCACGGGAGCCAGCCTCAGTTGCTTCCCGCTGTTCACCCTGGGGGCCGCGGCTGGAGCCTCGGAAAACAGGGTCACTGCGAAAACAGTGTCCGGAAGGGGGGTCGCCGTGACTCGGGGCTGACCCGGTATTCCCGCAGAGCTGGGGCTGGCCGCAGGGCTTCTCCACCAGCCCCAAACCAGCTGCATGGGGCACCTCCTGGAAGAGGTTCCTCGGCCCCTTGCCGCTTGCAGCCGTCGAGGTGCGGGCAGAGCCCTGGTGTAGCAATACTCCCGTGGCCCGTTGCCTGCACCCCCCTGCCCCCCTCCACTGGCACCTCTGGGGGCAGCTGGTCACTCTGCCCAGAATAACCCTGGGAGGGCTGGGGACAGGGGTCACCCACGAGAGCGGCCTTCTTCTCTGGGCTGCCCAAGTAGGCCAGGCCAATCAGCTGCTCCCCGGGCTGCTCTTGCCTTTCAAGGCAAGCGGGCAGAGGACGGAGCCGCGCCAGCTGCTCGCCGGGGACCCGTGCTGACTTTCAGCCTGACCTTCTCCTCCTGGGCCCTCAGTTTCCCCAGAACTGCAAGGCGGGCTCAGGCAGGGGGCTCTTCTCATTTTGGTCCTGCAGCTCTGGGGTCCTGGGGGGGATGAGGGGTGACTTGGGGCGCAGCGGTGAAAGGAAGGGGGTTGGCCGAGCGGGTGGCGCTCGGGGACCCCACCCTGCCTCAATTCCAGAAGCTGGGGGTCCTTGTACTATCTAAAAATAGTATTAGGAATTGGGGGGTCGGGTCCCTGTCTCCTTTACAGGGAGCTCCCCACAGGAAAGTCATGGCTGGGGGCGCAGGCTGGCCGGTTCCTCCCGGGGCTGGTCCGCTCCCCGCTGGGGCTGGGAGGGACTCCGGGGAGTCTGTCCCTGCTGGGGTCCCTCTGGGCCTGGTGTTCTTCTGGCTCTGTGGACAGGCCGCGGGCCGTTGACCTCGCAGAGGGCGGAGGGCTTCGAGGCAAACAAGGGGGGCTCGGCCTCGGTGCGGGTGGAAGTCGGGCCTGAGCGGGAGGCAGACTTCCTCCCAGCGGAGGGGGGCCCGCTGTCGGCTGGAAGGGGTCCGAACAAGGAAGGGCCTGTGATTGTCACGAAGACTCTGGTGACTTTTAGTTTTGGAACACCTGCTGTCGCTGGACGGTCAGCCCTCAGACGGCACGTCTGCGCCTGGGTCAACTTCAGTTTCCCCACTCGCCCCGCGAGACGACGCCATTCGCCTTGCCCGTGGGCCCACCAGGGCCGGGGCCGGCGCGGCCTCCCTGGGAGCCCGAATCAGCAGTGGCCGTGCAGGGGGCCTGCGAGCAGCGGCGCCCCCGCCCCCGGCAGCAGGCGAGGGGGGTGTGTACACACGGAGGCGAGTGCCGTCCAGACAGGGGTCTTTAGAATGTATTTATCGAAACTGACGTCTCCCCGGCGTCTGCTCTGTGTCAGGCGTGACCCCAGCAGCTTGACTCCCAGACCTTGACTTTGCTCCCGCCAGAGTTCCCCATTTCGCGGCACTGAGAGAACCCAGTTCGGGAAGGAAGAGGCAGCATGGAAAGCCAGGTTTTCCTGCTTCCTCCGCCAGTGGTTGCAGGGGCAGGAATGGGTGCATGGGAGGGCGGACAGCGGCCATCTGGGGACCCCGAGGGACCCTCGGCCACTTTTGTTCCGTGGCATCCGTGGGCTCAGCCCCGCGACCCGATGGGAGGCCAGGCCCTCCCTGGGAACGGGGGCCTCGGTGGGTGGCTGCATCTCCCTGAAAAGCTCACGTGGTCCTTGTCAACTCATTTCGGCTAATTTGGTTGTCGGCAGAGGGACGGGACAGCTGGCCTTGGCCCTGCTAATTATAGCCGCTCAAGTATCTGAACGAGGTCCTGTGTCCCCCATGTCATGCTTTGTTCCTGCAGACAAACTAACCCTTTCACCTTTGTTCCTGAGCGCTGCACATCCCCCGAGAGCTGCCGCGCCCCCCGCGGGGAGGTCAGCCTGCGGCCTGCGCCCCAAGTCTTACCGTGGATGCGAGCGTTCAGTGGCTCTGTCCCTGCGTCCCGCTGTCGGCTAGACTCTCGCTTCTTCCTACAAAGTGATTGGATACGTTTATTTCTGGAATTCGGAACGTCCAGGCTTTGGGTCAGGCGTGCACATTCCCCTGTCCCCCTGGCACACCCCACAGTTTCTCCCTTGCTTCTGCCCCGGGGCTGAGTCACTTGGCCCCCTGGGGGTCCCTCCATTTTGAGTACTTAGTATGCGCCCGATGCCGTCCTGTCTTTGAATCCTTCTGGCAACCGTGAAGCTCATCCTGTTACCGTACCCATTTTCCAGAAGAGGAATCGGAGGCTCATGGGCAAGCCTCAAATCTTTCGCGGGCCTGACCTCGTTCTCCTGTGGGGTCTGACGAAGGCTGCGCCTCCTGCTGGCCTCGGGGACCGTGCAGGACCCCCTGAGGTCTGCAGCGGGGCGCGGGATCAGTTCTATCTGTGGGCTCCCGAGCTCTCGGCAAGACCCCAGTTCTTACCAGCCCCCCATTTTGCTCTCAGCAAGCGCCAGAGTCAATGTGAGTCTGGGATCTGGGCCTCTTGTGTGACCCCGAGTAACACTCTTAGCTCCCTGAACTTCAACTTCACGGGCTGTTCCAAGTCGTGTCTCCCCAGGCCGGTGGTGCCTCCCTCACCCGGGGCCGCGTCCAGGGGGACCCCTGTGCTGTTTTGTCCTACCCCTGCTGTCTGTGCATGTGTTACTCCTTCATCCCACTCTCTGCTGGCACCCAGTAGGGCTGCAGGCAGTAGGTGCGGCCTGAGAGGTGGGTTCTCGGAGGTAGGGTCTCTGAGCGGTTCCCTTTCTCCCCTCCCAGGTGGCTGGAGCTGAAAGTGCGCTCCCCCCCACCCCAGGATGGGAGCAGATGACTGGCCCAGGATCGAACAGAAAGGTCTGCAATGTGAATTTATTTGTTCTGAGTTGTAAATTTGGACCATTTGTAAATGTCTAGCCCCCTCAGGATGGAACTAACCTGACCTCTGTAATTTGCAGCTGAGGCTCCCTGCCCCCTGGATGGGCAGTGAGTCGTGGGTTCCAGAAGTGAGGCTGTGGCCTAACCCCCTCCGCCATGGCCCCCCGGGATGACACCTCTGCTCAGAGCGGGGAGGACGTGGCCCTCCTAGGCTGACCCCACCGCGGACCAGGTATGTACGCCCCATCTTTACACCACACGGTTCCGGGGTACAGTAACATCATCACAAATCCAGACTGGCGCTGTCACTCTGCTGTGTGTCACCACGGGAGGCATTACAGTCTCTGACCACAGACAAAAGGATGCCACAAGTGAGACCTCTCTGGTGGGGGCTCCAAGGGGGCCCAAGGGGGCTGCTGGGGGGGGGGGTCAGAGAGCACACTCTCCCGGGTGGCCTCGGTCACGTGACGGTGAGCCCCTCTCCCCTTCTGCAGGATGGGGGCCATCATCTTCAGGCATCGATGCCTTAAATGAAATAAAACAGAACATGCCCGGCACATAGTAGGTATTCAACACACATAAAAATAATTCTTTTTTTTCTGAGGCAGATCTGTCCCCACCCTGTTTGAAAGCCCTTCTCAGGTTTATAGAACCGGAGGGAAGATGAGAGGAGAAGGGGGTCAGCGTTGGGATCCAGAGAGCCTTTTCTCGAGTCAGCTGTGTGACTCGGACTGGCGGTGCCTGGATTTACGAGGCCTTCGGGAGAAGCGAACGTCTTCATGTTGAATTACCCTGGCCCGGAGGTGGAGGCAGGTGATGGCAGCCCGGGAACTGCATTTTATTTTTCTTTATCCTGCCATATTTCATATCTGAAAAACTATGACAAATACCTTAAAGTATTCATCAGGACCAAACCCACGCCAAAAGAAAATGCTATGTACCAATCAGCAGAGCCTCGTGGGCAGGAAAGACGATTAAGAGCTGGTCACGCTGACAGAGGGCTGCTTAACCTGTGCTTACATTTCTTCCGCACAGTCACGGTCAAAAATAGATCCCTGCCTGGCAGAGGGGAGGAAAGTTCTAGAAGGTCCCTGTCTGTGCTACGGAGAGGAGAGACTTTAACTGATTGATCAGTCAATCTGTGCAGATGGAGGCCAGGGTGAAACCGGACGAGGGCTCACACTGATTGGGGTTGAATGTTGGCTTACTTTGGGGTTCTGGGGGGGGGGTCTCAGAGCCTCTGCGTCTCCATCTTCAGATGACACTGAGATGGTCTTTGCTGCGCGCTCAGCCCCGTGCCTGCTCAGGGACTCCGACAGCCTAGACAGCTGAGAGGGGGCCTGTGGAGTCGAGCCCGACGCTCAGTGAGCAAGCAGGAGTTGAGGCGTCTTGGGGAGGGGACAGCAGTGGGGGGGCAGGCAAGACCAGTGGGGTTGCTCCCTTTTGTCCCGGAGCCTACAAGTCAGAAATACCCGTGCCCTGCAGCCACACTCCCCCTTGATGAGACACGGGGGGGAAAGATGGCAGCTGTGGGGTCTGCACGGAAACCTAGCTGTCAGGGGACACTGTTGACGGCGCATGTGAGCCGCGGGGCCCCCGGAGGCCCCCGTGTCCCTTTCCCCAGGACTGGCTCATGTAACGTTCTCCTGAGTTCTCATTCCAGCTAGCTAATCCCCCCATACAGGGGCCAGGACATTTTGCTTTTGGGGCCTCTTAAGGACCCCGATGGGTGCATTGCCGACACCCCCGCTGGGCGGCTCTGGAGGGATTTGGGGCCTGGGGGCCGGAGAAATCACAGCCAGCGGGCCCACACCTGCTGGCCGCCTGTCACTGACACGCCACCAGGAGGCCCGGGGCTCCGGCTTTCGAACACATAAAATTAAAAGAGGAATGCTCTTTGGGATACAATAAATCCCCCGTGTCTGCAGGACTTGTTTTGGGGATGTGTGCCCCATCCTGGGCCATCGGCTAAAATGCTCTTCCTTCTGTTTTTGTGAAAAAGGAGAACCAACTCCCCCACCCCCCACAAACAAACAAACAAAAGAGAAAAACCATAAAAAGAAAAAAAAAAACCCCACACAAAGTGTTTATTTTAATTATGCAAGGAATGCCCTAATAATGAATGCACTCATTACTAAAAATCAAACACTGCGGATAAAAGCTAAAAGCTAAAGCCGGCTGCAAGCCCTCCCTCACGCCCAGCCTCCCCGCACATTCACTGTTGGTACCCAGTTCAGGTGCGTGGTTCCAGATACTTCTCTGGGCCTTTATGTATGAATATAAACAGACCTCTAAAATACGTGATTTTGTTGATTTTTTACATAAGCTACATCGCATTGTACATTTTCTTCTGCTTATTTTTCCTCCCTCAGGAATCTGCCTGGAGATAATCAAGATGGACACCTGTGCCTTATAACGCACCTTAGTAGCCTGTAATCTGAACACAATGGGGCTGGTTTACCCCTGTCACCGCTGTCATGGGGGCCCCAGGTCCTTACCCCGCAGGGACGGGATGCGGCGTGCGGGGCAGGTGTGAGTAATTTCTCAGGAGCGGGCTCACAAGCGTCTATGACATTATCACAAATGAATATATGGCTGCATCAATTAGCAAAATAAAAGAGGGACATGCCTGGACCAATGATGACAAAGTGATTATGAACAAAGGCTCATGATTAATCTAGTTCTGCGCAAAATACTGAGGTGCATTAAAAGAAAATAGGTCTCGGCTGTTTCATTCTTTTTAAGAGCTGTTTAATATTCCGGGGTTTGTAGGCACCCTTGTTGATTAGAAGGTCTTCTATTGAAAATCCCAGCTGTAAGTGTGCGG
>LNAC01000192.1:2153970-2215892 GCA_002007465.1 Ailurus styani
GGGGCTGGAGGGCCTGGGGGTGGGGGTGGGGTCTAAGGAAGGCAGGAGGGGCAGGGGCTGGCCGGTGGGGGCCTCGCAGCACCCTGCACCTTTGTGCTTTCTCCTCGGTCCACCCAAATGAGAATGCATTGCTCCCACCTGCCCTGGCCCCTTTCTTGTACGCTCTCCACTTGGAGACATTCGTTCCTCTGAATCAGCTCCCCGATACCCCCGACCTTTAGCTTGGATGCTGGGCTCCTTTGCTTTTCCTTCAGTGGCCTCCCCCTCCTGTTCCCTCCCCTCCCACACTTTATTTTTACCTGTTGACCTTTAAAAACTTCAATTACGTAAAGTTTGAAATAACACAAAAGTAGAGAGAATAATACATTTTTCATCACAATGTACAGTTTCCACACGGCTGCCGCCCAGGAGCCAACAGCGCTCAGCCCCTCTTGTTCTGTCTGAGCCCCGTGCTGTCGCCTTTCCACCCCCACCCCAGCCCGTTTCGAGGCAAATTCCAGACACCTATTGTTTCCTCGGAGCATGTCTCCCTGCCCATCTCTAAAAAGGAAGGACTCTTTTCTGTTTTAAAAACGCAAAAACAGAACCCCAATGCCACTTTCACAGTTAAAAAATTAACAGCCTTTCCTTAATGTCGTCCAGCAGCTATTCAGCGTTCAAATATCCCCAGTGGACTCATACATTTCTTTTACAGTTGGCTTGTTCAGATGAGTGTCCAAATTCTTCCCTGCACGTTCAAGGGGGCACTGGGATGACGGCAGGTAGGTCCAGGGACAAATTCAGGGGTCTGACTATCTCCCCTCACCTTCAAGTGAGTGAACCATCCTTAGTAAACCTCCGTTTTCTTACTGAAAATGGGGCAACTGCTGAGTCTCTCTCAGGGTCACTTAGAGGATCAGAGACAGTGCATGGGAAGCCCCCAGCCCTGTTTCTAATACGTAGCAGATACTCAGCAAACAGAAGGTGCTAGAATATTCTTTTTTCCTCCAGAAACATTTAAAGGGGAGTTGGGCTGGGGTAGGCAATCATCCACAAAACAAAACACTCCCGGTAGTCCAGGCCCCCGAGTGACTAAGATAGTACGGGTACCACATCTGAACAAAGGGGAGTCTGCTGTCTGGGGATTGGGACCTCCGGCTGGCTCAGAACTGTCACCCCCCAGGGGACCAGCCACCCAGGACCTACCAGGGACCCCTCTTGTTGCCAATCCACTAGATGGCACTCTCTGTTGGGAGTCCCGGAGGGACCACTACCCCAGAATGCTCCGGCCACCGCCCAGCCATGGGGGCCACGGGGTTGCACACCTCTGAAACACCGCCGATAATTTCTAAAAAGCACTTCTCAGTAGGTCATGCGAGACGTCCTGCTTTGCTCCCTGTATAGATTCTGGCCCAATTGCAGAAGCAGAGGGAATGGACATGTAATGATTTGCTCAGGCCAGGCATGGGTATGTCCACTCTCTCTAAATCCTTTCTGATTTCCCTTTCTTTGACAGATGAGAGGACTCTGAGCGGTCGGTGGCTTGTCCAAGATCGGCTAGGAAGCAAGAGCCAGGACCGCAATCCAGGTTTTTCTGACCCCTGTGCACAGTACAGAAGGGAGGAAGGACGGATGTTCGGTCTGCCGGCCGGCCGGACGATCGCCTCGGGGAGGCATCAGCAGATGGAGAGATGGTGTGGTGACTGCTGCGTGCCGGTGAGATGGGGGAATGAATTCACATGCGGAGGGTGGGTAGATGGATGAGTGACGGAGTATAGTCAGTTTCTCACCAACATCGGAGGTGTGCTTGGTCTCCGAAGAGATGTTCCCTCCGAGTGGAGCTTGCTGGCGAAGCTCCTGCCTTTTGTTCTGCCTCCGAGCTCACCGACTGGCTCAGGAGGCTCGGGGACAACAGGTGGCCTGCCGGCTCGCGGGGACCAGGCCCCAGCTGTGGTGCTGGAGCGTCTGATCAGCAGCTCTCAGTCCTAGCAGTTTTCACACTGCACTGAGAAACAGCCCGCAGCCTCCTTCCACTGGCTGTCCCGGCTGAGTCCGGAGCCCAGCCGCACACTCAGTCCTTCTGTATGTCCGTTTGGCGTAACTTTATCTCCTCTAAATCATCACAGTGACCCTCCACCGTAGCAATCACCACCCTCAGTTAAGACCCAAGAAACTTGAGGTTTAGGAACGCTGAGTGACTGCCCCAGATCATGCAGGGGCCAGCACGGAACCAGGATTTGAACCCTGGTCTGCTTTTTTTCTTCTAAACTCATACCCTCTCCCCATTTCTTTTTCTCTAAGACTGTGTCTGGGAAAAAATTGACTCCTTGGGGTTAACCAATGTCAGACTCACTCTCCTGGTCCATCAGGGGGCTGGACCTCTTAACCCCCAGATTCTAAATTTATTTCTCAAGTAACACCTTCTCTAGCTTGTCCTATTTGCGACTATCACACATATAAGGGTCAACTGTACCACTGACATCTTGCAATGTAATTGATGAAGTCAAATTTCTGGTGGTTCCTATGATGACTGAATACTAAGGGCAGCAGATGTGAAAAATGAATCTAGAGCTTAAAGTAGTACAAGGCGAGGAGGGAGGGAATCAGACAGAGGGCCGAAGGGCAAATCAGCAAGCCCCCCTGCAGACCTGGCTCAAATGCAGCAGATATGTTCTGATAACCTGCATATGGGCTAAGTACTCTTACACACATCCCAGATGCTCATGTTTAATTCCTAGGTCTGCCGTTGACTAGTTTTGTGTGTATTTAACTTCTGTGCCTCAGTTTCCTCAGTTGTAATATGGGGATACCAACAGTACCTCATTAATGGGTACTTGAAAATTAAATGAGTCAAACGCTTAAAGAGCTTAGAGCAATGTTTCTCATATGGTTAGCATTCAAGTCATGCTCCATTACAGCTAAAATTGTAATTGTCATAACTATTTTTATTGAGATGGTATTTAATATCTCAGACTGCTAAGAATCATTATCCACATTTCACAGATAGCTGAACAGGTGCTCAGAGGGGTGTATGAGTTTGCTTTTGGAGAGGGAGTCCATGAAATAGAAACACCTATACATTTAAGACTAGAAGATTTTAGCTGTAGTTAAGGAAATGAGAATTATACACACTAAATGGGCAGGATCCGTCTAATGAAATATTAAGTCTTGGAATAGGAATTTCCTTGGGTATTGAGAATTACAGAGAGGTTGAATGGGAGCTGAAAAGAAGCCGAGTAGATGAAGGGCAAGATGAACCATTAAGTTGTCTGGTTCGACTTCAGGGCTTCTGGAAGCAGTGGGTCAGTTCTCCCAGTATTCTCATATACGTTCTTACCAAATTTCTTTCTCCATCTGGTTTTTTTTTTTTTTTTGATTGGGGGGGAGGAGAAAATAATCACTTTAGAAATATTTCTTTGTTTGCTCTTTTGAGGGTGGCCAGTTGGAGCAAAGAATTGTTCTGTGGGGTCTTAGCTCATGGGGAGATTGAGGACTGGGTGACCTCCTCCCATTTCCGGGCGGGATATTTGCAACTTAAGCCTCGGCAGCGTGTAGCTGCCTGTGGGGGGGCGTCCATTTGGATGCCCTCCTCCCCTAGATGGGGTAGGGGGTCAGCACCTGTGCCGAGCTGCTGGGCTCTGCTGGGTGTGTGCTCTGACTTCAGCATCACTGGACACCGAATCAGGAACCGCCCCCCCCCACCGCATCTTCTTTAAGAAGGGCAGTGTATTTACTCACCCAGAGCTATTAGTATATCCTGGAGACGGCCGGTGCTCCTGGGACTGGCCGGGTGCCCACGTTCACACACTCCCCTTGTAGGCTGACGGTGGGGTATCAGAGCAGGATCTGCCACAACAATGAGCAGCGGGGACAAGTGGGGAAGACAGACTGCGGAGCTCAGCAGCCTCCTCCCTGCCTGACCACTTGTAAGTCACTTAACCTTTCTGAGGCTCAGTTTCCCCGTGTGTAAAATGGGACGAAGAATGTCTTCTCAAATACCACCTTCTCAGTGAGGCTTTCCCGTGGTCGTGGGCTATCGCTCCCTCTCCTGCTTTATTTTTCTTCATAGTTCTCATCACTGTGTCATATACCTCGTTATTGTACTTACTTATCTTTAATAGTGTCCATTCAGTCTCCACCCATGGGATGTGCGCTCTGAGATTTTGTCTGTTTTGGTCACTGCTGTATCGCAGGACCTAGACCAGTGCCTGGCACAAAAATGTGTGCTCAGAACTTTTGGGGGGGAGAGCAAAAGAGGTGCTGTTGAATTGTACCCCCCACCTCCAGAAGACAGTGCATGCCAGGCAGGCAGCGTGGTGCCTGGAGCAGTGTCTGCATTCAATCAATATTGGCTAATTATGATTATTATGTCTAATTCACAGGGCTGCTGTGAGGATCAAACAAGATAATGTATGCTCAGGCATGCTGTGAACACTACGTGCTGGGTCCAGGAGGTACAACATTAAAGATCCTCTGATGCTTGGAGGGAACTTGCACTTCAACTTGGTGCTTTTCCCTTCCACACCACCTGGGAGGGAGGGCAGACTGGTGGATTATTGCCACCTGAGGCTCAGAGAGGGGAAGGGCCTTGCACACGTCCGTGCGGGGCGATGAAGGCGAAGGCAGGGGCCTGGGTTCCCAGCCCGGTGGGGGAATCCCCAGACGGATATATTTATGTATAGAGTACATTATATACATGCGAACAGGATGTATGTATGTCTTTTTTTTTTTTTAAAGATTTTATTTATTCATTTGACACAGAGAGAGAGAGAGATTACAAGTAGGCAGAGAGGCAGGCAGAGAGAGAGGAGAGAGGAGGAAGCAGGCTCCCCGCTGAGCAGAGAGCCCGATGCGGGCCTCGATCCCAGGACCCCGGGATCATGACCTGAGCCGAAGGCAGCGGCTTTAACCCACTGAGCCACCCAGGCGCCCGGGATGTATGTATGTCTTAAGATTTAATCTGTTTTCAGTGTTTCATGTCTCAAGAGTTGCACTGTGGTCTGGGTGCCGGGTACCTAGCGGGCCAGTCTGGGAGGGTAGGGAGGAAACGGGTTATGTTGGCAGTGAGGGTCAGAGTAGATGCATGTGTGGTTTCTGGGAAGCGATGCGATGGTCAAGAATCTCCTGGCATAGACTCCCCCGAGGGCAGCCCCATCTCATGAAATGAATTTCAGTTTTCTAAAGCGCATCCCTTAGTTGGATTTCTATTTTCCAGGACACTTGTTTAAGCTTTGATGCCGTGTCCAAAAAAGAACAGATCCCAACAATTTCCTGCCCGAGGCCCATCCTTCCCGAAAGCCTCGGCTTGGCCTGAGCATCGAGATAATATGTTTCTCTAATCAGATTGGGGGCTGTTTGGCCAGTGGGGTAGGCGGGTGGGCTGGTGAAGGGGGGGTGTTTCCGGGGGAGGGAGCCGCTAGTTCACTGCACCCTCACGCTGGACCCACGAGGGTGCTGCTTCCTCAGTCTACAAATCGCACAAGTCGGGGCACAAGACAGAGAGGCCAGGTCACGTCTCTGCAGTTACACAGCTCATGAGTGCCTGCTGGGGTGGAACCTGGTCTGTCTGTCTGTCTAGCACCACAGCTCGGGCGCTGCAGCAGAGGGAAGAAAGATTTGGGTGAGGGGCTCAGAGACAGGGTGGGGGTAGGGGAGTTGACCTGGTCGCCTTTGGTGGGAAAATAATGGCCACTTCTGCTCAGGGACTAGGGCCGCGACCAGCTTCCGAATGGGCAAACAGGCACAGAGAGGTTCGTTAACTTTCCGGATGCTGCCCAGCTCCTCAGGGTTTGAGGCTGGATTTGGATGCAGGCAGTGTGGTGCCTTAGGACTGTGAGCCCGCAGTCCTGCAAAGTGAGGATGGCACAGAGTTCAAGGATCTCGACTTGAGTCCTTTTACTGACCCCTGGCCGGTGTGCTCTTCCGTGAGTCCTATGGAGTCATTCTCCCCGGTGACAGAGCCCCGCAGAGGCCCTGCAAGCCAGTGGCCCATGGAAGTTATTTGTTAAGAATCCGCATATGTGATTACACTTTATATGTTCATGAAAGGGGAGGGGAGGGCACTTGGGAGATTCGGGAGTGACCCCTGAAGGCATAGGGCAGCAAGGGGCTAAGAGCGGGGGACGTGGGGGTGGGTGTCAGGCATGGTTCTTCTAGAGGTTTTAAGAATCAGTAAACTAAGAGAGGGGCAACCCTGGGGGAATGACCAGAAGCGACCCTGAACCAAGGATCATGGTCCATTCTCCACAACTGAGGGCTATAAGGAGATCGGAGTGGTTTGTGGTCATTAATTTTATTATTAAAAAGAGTAAAGAGTCAAGAAATAATGTAATGAAGGCCTTGAATTCTGCAGTTGTGAGAATGTGCTCTGGACAAAAGATTCTGATTAATCCAGGTCTGCTAACTTGACATTAACAAACAAAAAAGGTCTAGGCTCTTTTCTTCCTTGTCTCGGGGCTTTGTGTTCCACACAGTGGGCGCATGGGGGTTTTTCATGAGAGATGAAAGATCTTTGTGGGGAAGGAAACGGGGGATGGGTGTAGGCGGGGCTTAATGGGTTTTACTGAATAGTTAAGAATGAATGAATGCATAAATAAAATTAAAGAGGTCTAAGCATGGTCCCGTGATGAGGATGTATTCTTAAACAAGGGTATGAGTAATCTGTTGTATCCAACTGTAGTTATTAAAAAACAAAACAAAACAGAACAGAAACAAAGCCCAATGAATTCAAGGGTGTTGGGGTGGTGGGTAGGAAGTATACCAACAGTTTTATACAACAGTCATTGGTCTGGGGCTGGGTGAGGACTTTGAGTGTATTTGCTGTATAGTTAAATAGGAATCAGATGAGTGACAAAGTGAGGGTTGCTGGAGGGTGGGCGGGGGCTGGCCGGAGTAACTGGGTAAAAGGCATTAAGGAGGGCATATGATGTGATGATCATAGGGTGTTATACACAACTGATAAATTATTGAACACTACATGTGAGACTAATGATGTACTGCATGTTGGCTAATTGACTTTAAATGAAAAATTAAAAAAAATGAATTAGATGAGTAAATAAAGGAAGGAATAAAAGCTGATAATGAAGCACCAAAGATAATGTTTTATGAATTATGAGTTAAGATTAATACACTTATGTACAATTGTGGACCATTTAAAACCATAAAACAAAACAAAGCTCTTACCTCCGTGGATAAGAAGCCTTGGAATAGAAGTACTAAGTAAGTGCTGATTGACATTTTTGTTCTGCGTTAGTGCTGACCTGATGTGTTTATTGTATTGAAAAAAATAAGTAAAAGCAGTAAAAGGGACATGTAGGAAACAATGATGTGATTATACCTGAAAGCGAAGATTGGTACTGCTTCCACTCTGCGTATCTGAGTCCATTAGGAAGAAGATCTGGGCTGGTTCCTTTGTGGGTGAGAAGCATAGAGACAGGTGCTTGCGATGGCTCTTTCTCTTGTTTTTGATTAGGTCATGCACGTTGAGTATAATAAGATTATTAAGTGAAAAAATATGTACAATGAGAACTATGCTTAGACCAGTGGTGAGAGTATGTCATGAACTATTAGTCTTGAGCTGCTCATCCAAACAGCCATTAAAGAATACGTAGTTGTTTCATCCTTTTTAATAAGTGTCTTGTGTTCCACAGAATGGAGACCCCAGAGTGGGTCTAATGACGCTGTGTTGATGAAGATCTTGGCTGTGACCTCTGTGGAAAGTGATCCATGGACCAGCCAACGTGAGTGGTGGTTAGTGTAATTGTTCTAAGGTTGGGTGGTTGGCATTTGGGTGTGTGTGTGTGTGTGTGTGTGTGTGCATTATTAAACATGAACAGGCACAAATAAAGTCCAAGATCGTCAAGCATAGACCAATAAGGAGACTGTGTCATGAACCAAGGTGATGAATCTCCTTGGGCATAACTGTCACCAAGTTAAAAAATAACATAACTAGGTTGCTGTCTGTGTAGAGGTCAAATAAAAATAAACAATTATATTCACATATATATACATTTTTTTATTGTGTTATCTTAGTCACCATACAATACATCATTAATTTTTGATGTAGTGACCCAAGATTCATTGTTTGCATATAACACCTAGTGCTCCATGCCATACGTGCCCTTCTTAACACCTACTTGTATATACATGTATATAACAAACATATCTCTTTATATAAATATAATTGTTACTTATTCTTGGGTTGAATGGTGAGTTCCTGTTTACTGATTTATTTAAAAAAATGAATGTGTACATAAAATAAAAGATTAAGCATGGACTAATAAAGACAAGATTTATGATTTAGTATTACATAATCCTACAAATTTGAAGGACATTAAAACAACCAAATCTATGCTATTTTATTTATTTTAATAGCATTTTACTATGAATTTTTACACTATGGTTTATATAGACACTTCAGCATTGATAAATTTGGGTGTTAACTTGGTGAAAGCGATGCTCAGGGAGACATAGATATTGGTAGTTTTCTGTTTGTTGGGTAAGATTCATAGGTATTCTTTTATGATTTTTTGAAAGGAATAGATAAAATTAGAAAGGGCCAAGTGTAGACCCATGAGGATAATGTTTCATACACTAAGGCTCATTATTTTAATTCTACACAAGTGAAAGCCATTAAAAATGACCCAGGGTGTTCAGTTTTTAAACAGTTGCCTTCCGTTGCACAAATTGGACACACCATAGTTCATTTAATCATACAATATTGATGAAGATGTTGAATCTTATTTAGATGGATAAGGTACGTGAAGAAAATGTAAGTAATAGTGGATGTTCTTAAATCTTTGGCTGAGAAGTTGTTCAGAGGTATTCACAACTAAGTCAATGCATGAGTGAACAAATTAAGGAATAAAACAAGAGATGGCAAACATGGGTCTATGGTGGTAATATCACCCCAGGATTAAGCTTATTCTAATTCTGTACTTCTAAGGTCCATTTAAAATAAATGTGTTGGTTAAGGAGTAGTCAATACTCTTGTTTTCACTTGATGGTGTGTTGGATGTTGATTTTAGTACTAAACACAAATAAGTAATTACATAAATGCGTAAAATACAGGAAAGGCCAAAACATGGCTGGGTGATGAGAAGGGCCCAAGGATTACCATTAATTCAGTTCTGCTCTTTTGACCTCTGTCAAAATAATCTAGTCTGTTTCATTCCTTTTACCAGCTACTTTATGTTTCCCTGTGTATATATGCATAGTTTATTTAAACAATTTTCCATGGATAAAGATCTAAGATGCTAACTCTGAGCAAGGAGCACAAAGGGAGATGAAAGATAATGTCAGTGTTCTTCCCTGTAGAAGATTGGATTTATGGTTGCTCATTAAAACTTCTTTAGCAATGAACAAATCAAAGAAGAGAGAATCAGCAGGGACTAATGATCAAGAACTATGATTAATCCAATTTAGCTTCATTCAAAAAAGTTCTAGACTATTCTGTAAAGATAAGGAGTATTTATTATTGTTGCCTAGTAGAATTTTCTGCAGTGATGGGTGTGTTTTATGTGATTTGCTCTGTCCAATATGGTAGCCACTAGCTTCATGTGACTCTTGAGCACGAGAAATGTAGGCAGTGTGTATGAGGAACTGAATTTTTAATTTTATTTGATTTTTATTAAATTTTATTAAATTTAAATGGTGATATGTGACTAATGACTACTCTGTTAGACAATTCTGTTGGGTAGTTGGGTAATGGGAGTTTCTGGACTATGAAATACGAATAAATAAATATATAAATTAATAATGCACCAATTAATAACACAGAATTAGTTATGGGCTAGAGATGAGAATGTCTCATGAAACAAAGAGGATAATTAATCCAGTTCTGTGCAACTGAGATCACGGGCAAAAAGGTCTTAGGTTCATGGCAAAAAGACATAGGCTTATTCATTTATTTTATCAACTGTTTATATTACCTTGTGTGTGTGTTCCACAGCTTACGTGGACATTCCTGTAATATTGAGAATCTTTGTATCTTGGTGGGAGAGGATCAAATGTTTTGTCCAAGTCACAGTTGGAGGGCTGAATAGTGGTTTCATCAAAATTCATCACATTATTGTATAATTTACTTTAAAAAAATGAATAACAAATAGCAGTCCATGCATGGTACAAGGATGGTAATGTGACTTGGACTAGTCTGTGGTTCATACAAGTCACCACAACTGCAGTCCTTAAGACTTTCTCATAATGGATTGAGGAAGCATCCCTTTTGGTAGGCCCTTTTAAGCAAAGTCCTTTAAAAAAAAAAGGTGAAAGAGAACTCTTGTTCATTTTACATTTGGTTAAGATCACTCTTGATTTACTCATTTCATCATTGATAAAGATTTGGGTGTCTAACATGCTGATAGAGGAGAACAAGTAAAGATTGTCGGTGAATGAAGGAATGAATGAATGAATGAACAGATGTATAAATGAATAAATAGTCCCAAGCCTAGACCAATGATGAGTACCCTGGGGTGTCTGAACCAAGGATTTTGATTAAACCCTATAACTCTGAGGTCCATCATAAAAACAAACCTCATTTCTTGCCTTGGTGGGACATGAATTGTGGCAGAAGTTAGGAATACAGGTATCTTGCTTGTGGCTTTGGTACATCTTAGGTATGGGTCCTTTTATTAGTGGATCGGCATATGAATACGTAAAGAAAAATATCCATGAATAAAGATAATGAGGGCTAGGTATTGGCCAATTATGAGAGTATCTAATGAGAAATAAATTATTATGAAAACATTTCTGAGGAGCTGAGTTCCAGGAAGTGAAGAGTTCAAGGCTTTTATTATGTTTTATCAGAAACATGTAGGCAGATGTCCGTAAGCATCAGTGGTTCTTCTGGATTGGTGGTTGTTAACTTTATTAAGAATTTTATTCAGAGGGATGCCTGGATGGCTCAGTGGGTTAAGCCTCTGCCTTTGGCTCAGGTCATGATCTCACGGTCCTGGGATCGAGTCCCGCATTGGGCTCCTTGCTCAGTGGGGAGCCTGCTTCTCTTTCTGCCTCTGCCTGCCACTCTGCCAGCTTGTGCTCTCTCCCTCTCTCTTTCTGAAAATAAATAAATAAAATCTTAAAAAAAAGAATTTTATTAAGAAAAGGGGGGAAAAGGGAAACATAATAAATATTGATTACAGAATACTTAATTAAAGAACACCAAGCATGGGCCAGTGTTAATTTGTTACGTGAGAGGAGTTAGGATTAGATTAGTTATTCTCAATCAGTATCATTTTTGAAAAACACGTTTGTTTTTCTGTGGGTGTTTGAGTACATGGGAAGATATTAATATTATGTAGATATGTCTAGATATGTAGTTTCACAAGTATTGATGATATTGTAAGTGAATGAAGGAAGAGATTATTTAAAAGAGGCAAACGTTTATCAATGAAGATAATATGTTGTGAGAAGAAGTTCATTATTAATCTTGCTCTACTCTTCAGATGTCCATGTAAGTCAAAGGGGTTGGCCTGGGGCTCTTCCCACTTTGGGTAAAGGGCGTAGAGACAATCATAATAATATTTTGCATTTTTTTAAAAGAGAAAATAAGCAAGTCATTTCATGAGCAAATAAACCAAAAACAAACAAATAAAGGAATAAATTTATAATGTACAGTCAAGCATGGATCATTGATGAGACTATGTCAGGAAAGGAAGGTTAAATTTGCCAAATCCTAATCAAGGAAGATCCGTACAAAAGGCAGTCTAGCCTCAGATTCTATGGTTAGGGTTTAATAGACAGGATTTGGAGCAGGAATAGTTCTTTTTTTATTTTTTATTTATTTTATTTTTTTTATTTTTTAAAAGATTTTATTTATTCATTTGACACAGAGAGAGAGATTACAAGTAGACAGAGAGGCAGGCAGAGAGAGGAGGAAGCAGGCTCCCCGCTGAGCAGAGAGCCCGATGTGGGCCTCGATCCCAGGACCCTGAGATCNCTGAGCCCCCCAGGCCCCCTTTTTTTTTTTTTTTTTTTTTTTTTTAAAGATTTAGTTCTTAATTCTTCCACTAGGATGTAGATTTAGCAGTTGTCATATTACACACATCAATAATTAAAGTCAGTAAATACAAAGGTGGCCATTTGTGCGCTAATAACCGGAATGTGATAAAAAAGGGATTTATGATAAATCTAGTACAGTTGTACTAAGGTGTCTTCCAAAAAATCTAAATCTATACTGCTTCAGTTTTCTAAAATCTGCTTTTTACTCCACAGATTCAGTCTGATTTCTTCTTTATCCCATGAGGAAGACCTTGGCTGTCCCTTCTGTGGATAAGGAGCAAAGTGACTCATGTGAGTGACAGAGTTTGTGTTCTTGGTTTGATGGAAATATATGTGGGTTTTTGTGGGATTGTTTGGAAGGAAGACTATACACTGTAAACATAAGTGAAATCAAACACACCGGCCCAGGCCACAGCTGGGAATGTGTAATGAACCATGGATTGAGATCAGTTCATTTTAGTTTGAGATCCATTAGAAACAAAGTTTGAGGGTTTTGCATCCATTTTCAGAGTTCCTTACTATTCCATTTTATTTCTGCACCACAGTCTAAGAACATTCTCTATTGATGACTATCTAGGTTGTTAAGTCGTTCAGGAAGGCGCACCTGGGAAGACAGGAAGTGTTGCCGGCGCCCTAGTTATGGAGAGAGTCAAAGGGTAGGTTCAATGTACTATTTTTAAAATATGAAAAATTAAGTGAAAGATGAGCACACAGAGCAGTGAAACACATGGGATGGGTATGAGCAAGTTTATTGATTAATCCATACGTACAACACTGAGGTCCAATTAAAAAGAGATCTCATTTACTAGCTCTGTGGGAAATAAGCTTGTCAGCAGCCCTGCGATATTCAAAGATCTTGTTCCCAGGTTTTTTGTGATTCATAGGAAGTACTTTTTTTACATCAGCGAGGCCATGAATGAAGCAATCAATAAATTATGCATAAACAATCAATACACAATGTATAAATAGATAAATGGAGTAAAAGAATGTTGAGCTTGGATCAATGATGAGTAGTTCTGGGGTATATGAATCAAGAATTTTGATTAAACCCTAAACTCTGAGGTCCGTATAATATTGTATGTTGCCCGTCCAGGAACGGAAATTAAAATAAGTAAACAAATAAAGAGATGTAGTCATTTTCTCTAGGGGAATAGAGGCCAAGGCCTTTGGGGATCTGGTTCTTCGGTCTTAGTGATTTTTGCGTATGGATTGCATTGATGTAAGTGAATCAGTGAATGCATGCATAAATGAATGTCTATGTGAATGAAGACAAAGAAGGTCACATGTGAATCACTTATGAGAGTGTGTCATGGAGCAGGTATTATTAGTAATATATTTGTTTAATACCAAGTTTCAATATAATATGTAGGTAAAAAGTGTTGCCCCCTTTAGAGCACATAGGAAGTCCAGACACGTGGGAGCACACACAGACGTATCTGTATGCACATGTCCACAGTCTGGGTTGGTGGGAGTTTGCTGGTGATTGGTTTTCTTAAGAAGAAGGAAAAAATGTTCACATAAACCGTTGATTACATCACTCTCTCGCTGAAAAGAAGAACGGGTCAGGGTTGAGGTTGTGCTATATGACATCAGTCATGCGTAATTTAATTGTGTTCACTGAATTTTATTTGAAAACACAAAATGAACAAGGGAACCTATTTATTTCTGTGGACAATGAGTGTGTGGGTGCAGGCAGTCATTAGTAAATTTAGGTGTTCAAATATAGGGTCGGTAGAATCCCAAATATTTACATATTGTTGTAAGTTGTTGAGTGAATGTGATTATGTATTTTATTTTTTTAGAGGGAGAAGGACAGAGGGAGAGGGGGGTAGAGAGTCTCAAGCAGGCTTCACACCCAATGCGGAGCCCCACGCAGGGCTCAGTCTCATGACCCCGAGATCATGACCTGAGCCAAAATCGAGTCAGATACATAAGTGACTAAGTCACCCGGGCCACCACAATATGATCATTTTCAAATGATTGCTTTAAAGAGGGCAAACTGTGGACCACATGGAGCATGTGATGTGAAGTAAAGTTAACGAGTAATCTTGCTCTACCCTACTGACGTCCATATAAAGAAAATGGGATCTAGTTTCTTCCTCTTTGGGTTGAGGACATAGAGACAGGTGTATGTAAAGATGGTATTTCAGTCTGGGTTTCAGTTGGAAAGTTTACTATTATATATGTGTATATATGTAATTTTATCATATTTTACATTTATGTTATATGTAATGCATTACATGTAATGGTATGTTCTGAAACATGTCTTTATCACATATTATGTATATTTTAAAAAATATATAGATGATCAAATTATTCCACAGGCAATTTGATAGATAAGTGATAAAACCAGGACTGTTGAGGATGTCCCATGATGCCAGGTTCTAATACATAGTTCTGCACAAGTAGAGTTCATGACAATAATTATTAGGCTGTTAATTAAGAGTAGGGAGTATAATAGTTACAAGCCTTATTCCTGAGTCAAGTCCTAGATTCCATGATGTTTCCATTGCCCAAAATTAAAAATAAAATGAACTGATAAATAAAAAGCCTAGTTTTTGCACCAGTAATGAGATCGTGATATGATCCAGCTTTATTATTAATCTGACAGTGTAAAACTCACGTCCACTTAGACACATCTCATAGAGACTGTTTAGAATTGGCTTTTTCATTTCCAGCGTGAACACACCACAGCCAGCTTAATGATTCTCTAATGGTGAAGGTCTCTGTTGTTTCCTCCGTGGGTAAAGAGCACAGAGACCAACATAAGTAACTATCAAAGTCCCTGTTCTCTGGGGAGATTGTTCATGAATTTCCAAGGAGTTATTTTTAAAAACTGGCTTTATATAGCTACATAGATATCTATACGTAGATTAAAAATCAAAGAACAGCAAGCATTGACCAGGGATATGAATAGGTTATGAACCCAGGTTCGTGGATTAGTCACTTTCAAGGTCATATAATACTAGGTCGTTTTAGTTTGGCACCAAAGTATGTTTAGAGAATATCCCTTCCTTGAAAAAGATCAAGGTTATTTACTTGGGAGGGAGGAGGACATAGGATGATGGCAGAAAAACAACTTTCTGGTTGTGGGGGGAGAGGATGGTTCAGTCATTCATTTTACCATCTTTACAATGTGGACACGTAAAGAGAGAAGTAAACACCTATTATCAGGGTGATATTGATAGGAAGCAACAGCTGTCGGCCAACCCCACTTGAAACCAGACGTGCACTGACAAAGGACCTCAAATGGATTAGCTTCGTGGGACAGGAACAGATAGACGAACCTTGGCAAGATCACTCGTGTCATTCTTGGCATTTGTGGTTCGTGGCTATTGACTGTATTATATGCACATAAAAATGATGCAGGAAGGAAGGTGTGAATGACGAAGACAAAAATGCCAAGTGTAGGGGCTCCTGGGTGGCTCAATCAGTTAAGCATCTGCCTTTGGCTCGGGTCATGTTCCTAGGATCCTGGGATCAAGCCCCTTGTTAGGCTCAGTGGGGAGCCTGCTTCTCCCTCTCCTTCTGCCCCTCCTCCCCCTGTTCTTGGTCTCTCTCTCTCTCTCTGCCCCTCATAAATAAATAAAATCTTTNGGGCTCCTGGGTGGCTCAATCAGTTAAGCATCTGCCTTTGGCTCGGGTCATGTTCCTAGGATCCTGGGATCAAGCCCCTTGTTAGGCTCAGTGGGGAGCCTGCTTCTCCCTCTCCTTCTGCCCCTCCTCCCCCTGTTCTTGGTCTCTCTCTCTCTCTCTGCCCCTCATAAATAAATAAAATCTTTAAAAAAAACTGCCAAGTTTGGCTCAGTGATGAGTACCCTGGGGTGTCTGAATGAAAGATTTTGATGAAGCTGTGTAGCTCTAAGGTCATTCCAAGAAGGTCTAGTTATTCCCTCTGTGGTGAACGTACTTGTGAAGCAAGAAAGGAATATTCGGGGTCCTGTTCTTAGGCTTTGTGCTCCTTGGGTGTGGGATTTTTTAATCACAAATGAAATAATGCCTGATTAAGGAAAGAAATGAAGGGATGAACGATGACAAGGAAAGGCACACATCATTCAATTATGAGAGTATGTTCTGAAACCTTTCGGAAGCAGTGAGGTCTAGGAAAGTAAGTCGGTCAAGGTTTTACTCTGTTCAGCAAGGAACAAATGGGGAGCTATGCCCAAGACTGGATGCTGCGATTATGGTTTTACTCTGTTCAGCAGGGAACAAATGGGGAGCTATGCCCAAGACTGGATGCTGCGATTATGAATTGATGGTGGGTTGCTGATGGCTTAATTTATTTAGAAAAGGGAAAGATGTTTGCCTAGGTAAATAATAAGACTCTAATTGAAAAAAAAAGGTTATGGACCAGTGATGAGAATAGGTCCTATAACAAGATGATTTACTATGAGCCTATGATCACATCTGAATATTATTCAAAGTTTTGTCCAGTGAGTTGTAATTATAATAATGCCATATTACATGTTATTGTAAGCATATGAAGAGATTCATATTTTATTTAAAAGGTGAAAATCATACACCAGTAAGGACCCTTATTATGGAATAAGGATAATGATTATCCTGTGTTACACTACTGTTTGCATATTTAAAAAAAGCCAGGCTTTTCCTGCTTTGTATAATGAACACAGACAGATACACATAGTTATTTCCTTACCGAGGGGCTGCCTTTCACTTTTTTTTTTCTTGCTTTTTTAAATTGAAGTACAGTTAACACACAATGTTGTACTGGTGTACATCATAGGGATTTGACAGCTCCATTTGTTAATGCTGTGCTCACCATAAGGGAAGCTACCATCTTTGCCTTTCTTTCTTTCTTTCTTTCTTTCTTTCTTTCTTTCTTTCTTTCTTTCTTTCTTTCTTTCTTTTTAATTTTTATTCATTTATTTTGGAGAGAGAGAGAGTGAATGGGGGGAGGGGAAGAGGAAGAGGGAGAGAGAGAGAGAAGTCCTAACGCAGATTCTCTGCTGAGTGTGGAGCCTGACATGGGGCTTGATCTCAGAACCCTGAAATCACAACCTGAACTGAAATTAACTCAGATGTTTGACCAACTGAGCCACACAGATGCCCCTGCCTTTACTTCATATAATGAACAACAGGAATTATTCCATGAGGATTGAATGAATGAATGAATGGATGGATACATTCCAAGTAGAGTCAGCAATGGACCATTGTTAAAAATATGCTATGAAACAAGAATTTAAATTTATCCAGTCAATTCAAGAATGATCCATTGAAAAGGACAATGTAGATTTTACCTATGTCAAGTGCTTGGGCAAGTTTATGATAGTCATAGTTGTTATTTGCTGGGTCTAGTGGTAGATGTAATGGTATTCATTATATTATTTAAAATTAAAATTAGGGGCACCTGTGTGGCTCAGTGGGTTAAGCCTCTGCCTTTGGCTCAGGTCATGATCTCAGGGTCCTGGGATTGAGCCCTGCATCGGGCTCTCTGCTCAGCACGGAGCCTGCTTCCCCCTCTCTCTCTGCCTGCCTCTCTGCCTACTTGTGATGTCTCTCTCTCATTCTCTCTCTCTTTCTGTCAAATAAATAAAATCTTTAAAAAGAAAGAAAAAGTATTAAAAAATAAAGTTGAATTAAAATGAAATGATTAAGTAAATAAACAGTAGTGATATTTTTGAGCCAATGAGAAGAAGCAAGTTTTATGTTTAATCTAAAACTCCACAATTAATATCTTTTAAACATGTTTAAATTTGTGTTTTTTCATCAAAATTATTTTTTGTTTTTTTTAAAATTTTTTCATTATTTTAAAGCCTGATTTTTATCTCAGAATTAAGATACCCATAGTTGATTTAATCATATCTAATGATGAAGATGTTGGGTCTGTAGTTGAGGAACATAAATACTGAGGTGAGAAATAGTCAAAATTTATGTACTTGGTTAGGGGAACTTGCTCAAGGGTGTTCACTGAGGTATTTCAAGTAGTAAAGGGCTACAAAGAAGTATAACATTAAAGAATGCTATATATTACCTATGACAGAAATAGTTTATGAACTCTAGGTAATGATGATTAATTCAATTCTGCACAATTGATGACTCCTTAAGAAAAGATGGAAGGTGTTTCATACATGTTCATACATGATATTTACATGACAGTGGATTTTAACATTCATCCCTTCCAAAGATTCAGAGAGCACACCTGTGCTACTCTGAAGGCCATCGCAGAAAGAGATCTGATGTTATTAGCTTTATGAGAAATTGAGCATATGAATAGATCTTAGTAATATTCAGGATATTATTTTTGAGCTTTTGTGATTTATACTTATTGACTATATTATTATTGGAACAGTAAATGAAACAATAAACAAAAGGATAAAGGACTGAAGAAAAAGAATGCAAAGATGGGGACAATGATGAATCCTGGAGTAGGGCTTGAGTCTAAATCTAAAATTGTACAGGATGTGGGGGAAGAGGTGGGAATGGAAACTGGTATAGGCACTCTGGAAAACAGTATGGAGGAGCCTCAAAAATTTAAAAATAGAACTGAGCTACAATCCAGCAATTGCATTACTAAGATATTTACCGAAAGAATAAAAAAATATGAATTTACAGGGATTCAGTCACTCGTATATTTGTAGTAGCACTATGTATAGTAGCCAAGATATGGAAGCAGCCCAAGAGTCCACTGATGGATGAATGCATAAAGAAGAGATGATGTGTGTATATATAGATAACGGAATATTACTCAGCCATAAAAAAGGATGACACCTTCCATTTGGAATGATGTGGGTGGAGCTAGAGAGTATTTTGCTAAGCGTAAAATATGTCACTCAGAGAAAGAGAAATAACATATGATTTCACTGCTGTTCGGAATTTAAGGAACAAAAAGTGAGCATAAGGAAAAAAGAGAGAGGGCAAACTGAGAAATAGACTCTTAACTACAGAGGACAAACTGATGTTCACCGTAGGGGAGGTGGGGGTGGGGTGGAGGAACAGGTGCTGGGGATGAAGGGGGACACTTGTGATGAGCACCAGGTGTTGTTCGGAAGTGTTGAATTGCTATATTATACACCTGAAACTAAGATCACACTGTAGGTTAACTATATGGGAATTTAAATAAAAACTGAAAAAGATAAAAAATAAAAATGGAACGAACAAACAAAATTGTATTAATCCTTGTCTGGAAATCTGTGTATTTCTGTGAAAAAGAGAAAAGGTTATACCCTTTAGGAAATGAACTCCTGAATGGATAAGGAAATGTGTAAATGAACAAAGATAAGGAGGGCCACATGTGGACCAACTATGAAGTTATGTAATAAAGCAAAGATTATTATTAGTGTATATTTAAAGCTCTGGGTTCCACAGATAAATCAAAGCTCTGACCTCTTCCATAAGGACAGGTAGGGACAGATAGACCCAAGAGTTCATGTTGCTGCTTTGATTCTTTGTTTGGTGGTTTTAGTTAAGAGGGACAAAAAAAAAAAAAGGGCTTACATAAATAAACAATTGTTTAAATATTGTCTTATTGAGAGAGGGCCAAACGTGAATCCATACTGAGGATTTGTCATATGACCAGAATTACAGTTAATATAACTGTAGTCACTAGTTTAATTTTTTTTTAAATCAAAAGAGGATTTAATAATCAGTTATGTCTCTGGGCCATGAGCATGTAGACTGGATATTTAATATTCCCATTCTGTGCCTTGGTTTTCATTGATACTGACATATTGTCATAAGGGAATGAACGAGTGCATTTCTATATAGGTTAATTATTCAAAAGAAGGCTGAGCAAAGGCCAATGAGGAATATGTGTTATGAACCAAAAGTAATGATTGTTCCTTTTATACCCAAATGTTGTCCAGATCAAAAAATAGAACTCATAATTCCTTCCACTTTGGGTAAAGTACACATAGAAATTTTTTTTTAAGTTTTATTTACATCCAGTTGGTTAACGTACAGTGTATTATTATTAGGTTCAGGTGTACATGGAAATTTGCATGGGGAAATTCTTTAGAAAAATGGGTACATAATTGATTTATTTTATGCTTAATTATATACATGAATAAATAAATGAATCGGTAGACATCAATCAGAAAAAATTGTGCTTCATTGGTGGGAATATGCAATAAAATAAATATTTACATTTATCCAATTTTGTACAAGTGAAGTCCATTAAAAGCAACCACTGAGTTGTTAAATTTATGGATGTGGAGTATGTAGATGGATATTTACGGTAGATAATGGTTCATATTCTCATGTTGGTGTTAATTGTGTTCCTCAAAAAGAAAAACTAAGTCAGTAAATATGTGATTCCTGGACAATGATAGCATTCTAAAATGACCCACGTTCATGACTGATCTGATACTGCAAGACTAACCTTCACTTAAAAGAAAAATTTAACTGTAGACTCTTTCTCTCTTTGAGACTCTGCATTTTCACCAAGTGAACACACCACAGATGATTTAATCATTCTCTAATGCTAAAGATCTCGGGTTTCACAAATGGTGCGGGTAAGGAAAGAAGAAATTGATAAAAGTAGCAGAGTTTTATATTCTTGGGTTGGGAGGTTGGCGTATGGGTGTTGCCTGAATTTTCCGAAGTAATGAATGGATATATTAATAGATAAAGCCAAGTAACACCAGCACAGACCCAAATTGGGATTTATGATTAATCTGATTCAGTACTACTGAAATTCAATAAAAAAGATGCAGGGTGATTCATTTGTTTTCAGGGTTGATCCATATTGTGTTTTATTTTTGCATTGCAATACATTTAAGTATTTCTCCATTGGTAAAGATTTAAGCTGTGAATTTCTTGAGGAAGGAACTCACAAGAAGACGGGGAAAATGATTGATGTTCTAGATGTGGAGAAAGATTAAAGTTCCCATGGTTATTTCTTGAATCATTTTTAAATGTAAAAGGGCCAAGCATGGACCAATGAAATTGATATGAAGCAAGGATGTTAGCATATTTATATTTGCAGAGAGCTTACACATATATTGCAAAAAAATGTCCTTGTCTATTAGCACTGCAGGAAATGGGCATAGAGCCAGCTCTTAGTGATAGTTAAGGATGTTGTTCTTCGGCTTTTTGATTCATGAGAATGGGTTATACCGTTATTAGTGAATCAGTGGATAAAGAAATAAGCAATTCACAAATAAAGGAAGAGAACTATGTTCAGTATAGATTAATGATGAGTATTCTGAGATGTATGAATCAAAGATTTTAATTAAACCTGTAACTTTGAGGTGCATTAAGAAAAAGAAATCTAGTTATTTCTTCTGTGAGAGAGGGTCTTAAACAGCTAAAGTTGGGCGCCTGGGTGGCTCAGTGGGTTAAAACCTCTGCCTTCAGCTCAGGTCATGATCTCAGGGTCCTGGGATCGAGGCCCGCATCCGGCTCCCTGCTCAGCGGGGAGCCTGCTTCCTCCTCTCTCTCTGCCTGCCTTTCTGCCTACTTGTGATGTGATCTCTCTCTCTGTGTCAAATAAATAAATAAAATCTTTAAAAACAAAAAAACAAAAAAACCAGCAAAAGTTAGGAGGCGTCAAGGATCTGCTCCGGAGCTTTAGTTCTTAATGTCTGTGAAACGTATCCTAAGTAAAGCAATGCGAGAATAAAGATGAGTAAGTGAATGATGACTAATTATGTGAGTCTGTAATGAAATAAGAATTATTATTATATTATTTCCTGAAACTCTGAGTTTCATCATCCAAATAGATCAAGTCTGTTTTACTTTTTTCCATAAAGAATATGGATCCTATTCTATGAGAATACATGTTGTTTCAGATCTGATAGGTAGGTGTTTGTTGGTTCTATTTAGGGAAGGAACAGATCCTTCACACTAAAAACAATTGTTTAGGTAAGTGCCAAACAAATCCCGTTCGCTGACTATTATTTGAAAAAACCAAGGAGAGTCTAACAGGTTATAACTGTGGACAATGAACATTTGGACAGTTACTAGTATTAGTCAATGTTCTTGTCCACTGCCTTAGTTTGCCTACACTTTGTACTGTTAAAGGTTAATGAATAAATGAGTTTGTATATTGGTTAATTATTTAAAAGGCAGAGGAGCAGGTGTCTTGAAACAAATAGTGATTAAACCATTTTAGATGAAGAGGAAGACATCTAGACTTATCCCACTTTAGACAAAGTGGATATCAGCAATTGTTTGAACTGGTGTTTCAGTTTTGGAGTACTGGTGGGTTTTACTCTTTTTCTTTAAAAAATAAATAAGTAATCNCTGCCTGCCTCTCTGCCTCCTTGTGATCTCTCTCCCTCTGTGAAATAAATAAATAAAATCTTTAAAAAAAAAATAAAAAATAAATAAGTAATCAAATTATTCTTTGACTAATTAAATAGGAGAAACATGAGTGAATCAATAAATGAGGTATAAATTAGGGTAAACCTCTGATCAGTGCTTCATGGTGCACTCTGAGCAATGCATGACTATAGACCCTTCACAAAGATTAATGAGGCTGGGAACCAGGTAGTTAGGGAGTATAGATAGTAGTACTAGTTGCTTTTAGTTATTTAGTGAGTAGTGTGGGTCGCTAAATACGGGTGGATTTTTTTTTTTTTTAATTTGACAGAGAGGTCACAAGTAGGCAGAGAGGCAGACAGAGAGAGAGAGGAGGAGGCAGGCTCCCTGCTGAGCAGGGAGCCCGATGCAGGCCTCAATCCCAGGATCCTGAGATCCTGACCTGAGCTGAAGGCAGAGGCTTTAACCCACGGAGCCACCCAGGCGCCCAATAGGGGTGGATTTAACAGTGTTCACTACATAAATTAAAAATTAAATGGTGAATAAGTCAATAAAAATAGTCATTCTTGAGTCAATAATGAGAAGATGGTAGCAACTAAGGTTTATTCATCTAGTACCTCTTGACTCCAGTCCGTTAAAAAAAGTTAAGTCTCTGCTGTTCTGTTCTTTATAAAAAGTGTATTTTGATTCATGGAACAAAAACACTAGAGCTGATTAAATTATTCAACAGTACTAAAGATTTTAGTTTTTACCTTTGTGGGTAAGGAGCCTAGAGACTGTAGTAGATTACAGTCAGAATGTGTGTCCTCGATTTAGGTGGTTCATTAGGGCATTATGTCAAAGGAATAAATACTTAATACCTAAATAAAATGAAAAGATGCCACACAGGGACCAATAATGGAAACTAACCAAAGTATACAATTAATCCAACTTAGTGTAATTAGGGTTTATTAAAAATCATGGAGGACTTTTATTCATTTTTAGGGCGTTTAATATTATAGTTTGTATCACAGTTAACTTAGACATTTTTTTTGGTGATAAAGATCTAAGCTATTTACTCTTCAACTGTCAGGGGGCAAGTTTGGACCAATGATGAGTATCCTGGGGTGTCTGAATCAATGATTTTGATTAAACCCTATAACTCTGAGGTCAGAAGCCTAGTTAGTGCCTATATGGTAAACCAGCTTACAGGCAGAGGTTAGTGATATTTAGGATTTTGTTCTTAAGTTGTGAAGGTTCATAGGTCTGGGTTGTAGCACTCTAAGTGAATTAATAAATGAATAAGTAAGTACATAAATAAAGACAAAGAGAGCCATATGTGGCCTGATTATGAAAATGTGGAATATGTTTATTATTATTATTAATATTTTCTGAAGAACCCAGTTCCATAATATATTGATTAAATCTGATACCTGTTTGGGACAGGAGCTTACACAGATGAGTACCGGGAAACAGTGCTGTGTTGTTCTGTGTGGTCTTTGAGGTGCTGGTTGGTTGTTGAAAACAAGAAAATATGATCTGGTTGATTGTATCCAGGAGTAATGAGCATATGAACAGCTGTTAATTCTATTTAAATTTCTAATCCACTTTGTGTATTGTAGATATTGATGATACTGTGAGTGAATACATAAGTACATTTATGTCTCACCCAATTATTTTGAAGAGGGTACAGCAGGATTTTCTCAACCCCTCATTACTGACATTTTGGGCTGGATAATTCATTGCTGGGAAGGCTGTCTGTACATTGTAGAATGTCTAATAGCTTCATGGCCTCTACTACATGCCGATATTGACGCCCCCTTCCCAGTGTGACAGTCAAAACTATCTCCACACATTGGTAAATATCCTCTGGTAGCAGATGTTTTTAGTTTTAGTCTTCTTTAAAAAATTCTTTATTTAAATTCAGTTTAGGTAACATATATTGCGTGATTCATTTCAGAGGTAGAATTTAGTGAGTCATCAGTTGCATAAAGCACCCAGTGCTCATTCCATCACGTGCCTCCTTAATGCTCATCCCCCAGTTACCCCCCACCCACCTCCCCTCCAGCAGCCCTGTTCGTTTCCTAGAGTTAAGAGTCTACTATGGTTTTTTTCCCCTCTCTGTTTTCATCTTATTTTATTTTTCCTTCCCTTTGCCTACGTTTATCTGTTTTGTTTCTTAAATTCCACATATGAGTGAAATCATACGGCATTTGTCTGTCTCTGACTGACTTGTTTTGCTTAGCATAATACTATCTAGTTCAACTCATGTTACAAATGGCAAGATTTCATTCTTTTTGATGGCTGCATAGTATTCCATTGTATATATATAAAGTATATATATTTTATATATAAAATGGCTGCAAAGATTTCCATTGTGTGTATATATATATTCCATTGTGTATATATATATATACATATGCACATATATAAAAATGTGTATATCCATTGTATATACCACATCTTCTTTATCCATTCATCTGTGGGTGGACATCTTGGCTCTTTCCATAGTTTGGCTATTGTGGACATTGCTGCTATAAACATTTGGGTGCACGTGCCCCTGCGGATCACTACATTTGTATCTTTAGGGTAAATACCCAGTAGTGCGATTGCTGGGTCCTAGGGTAGCTCTGTTTTCAACTTTTTGAGGAACCTCCATACTGTTTTCCAGAGTGGCTGCACCAGCTTGCATTCCCATCAACAGTGTAGGAGGGTTCCCTTTCTTCACATCCTCATCGACATTTGTTGCTTCCTGACTTGATTTTAGCCATTCTGACTGGTGTGAGGTGGCATCTCATTGTGGTTTCTATTTGTCATGGCATGAGTTATCTCAGAGAATGTAAAACTAAGGATTTAAATGTACCCAATTCTGTAAAAGAAACATCTGTTAAAATTATCTTTTATTCTATTAAAACTATTAATATATAAAGATATTTTTGATAGGTATTATTTTATCCTTATGTGGTATATTCAACAGTGGCTAGTACATTATTTAAACGTGAAAGGAAAATACTAGACTAATTAAGAGGTACCAAACTTTATTACTATCTAATTCCACATAATTAGCATACATTGAGAACCTAGGTTAATTCTACTTTTTCCTTCACGGAATGATCATAAGAGAGCAGACTTAATTCATTTTCTAAGAAACAACATCTTGGCAGTTAGCTCTGTGTGTAAAGAACATAGAGACAAATGTAAGTAAGACTTAGAGTTCCCATCCTTGGTTGGGATGCCGTTTGTTCACAAGTGTTTAGTGTTTCACACATGAGTGTGAAAGAATCAATGTCCATAAAAGAAATAAAAGTCTCCAAATAAGGACCAGTGATGGGAATATGTCATCAATCAAAAATTACTTTTAATCTAACTTGGCACACTTGAGGTGGTTAAAAAGATAGTCATTTCATTCATTTTCAGAACTACTTAATATTTCATTTTATTGACCTCCACAGAGCACTCAAACATTTCCATATTGGGGCAGTACTGGCTGACAACTGTTTTGTGTGGCAGCCTATAAGCAAATGGAAGACTTTGTATTAAGATGGGTTAAAGATGGTGGTTTCATCACTTTCACTGAAACATCTTTAAAACATGGGCAAATTGGATACAATAAAACCACAGAAAGACCAATGGTGAATGTGGAGTTGGTATGCGGTAATAATTGATCACATGTGTTCTCTGAGGTTCATTATAAAGGGAGATCTCATCTATTTGCTTTTTGGGGAAAGGGCCACTAGTGGGAAGATCTTGTTCTGGAATTTTATGATTGTATTGTTATTCCTGGATGAAGGAAGGAAGGAAGGAAGGAAGCAAAGGAAGGAAGGAGGGAGGGAAGGAAGGAAAGAAGGAAGGAAAGAATGAATGAATGAAGGAAGGAAAGAATGAATGAATGAAGGAAGGAAGGAAGGAAGGAAGGAAGGAGGGAGGGAAGGAAGGAAAGAAGGAAGGAAAGAATGAAAGAAGGAAGGAAGGAAGGAAGGAAGGAAGGGAGCAAAGGAAGGAAGGAAAACGTGCCTGGACCAATGATGAGTACCATGGGGTATCTGAAACAGGAGTTTTGATTAAACCCATATGCAACTCTGAGGTCCATTACAAAGAGACACGTAGTTACTCCCTCTGTGGGAAAGGAGCACATGGTACTTTGTGCCTGGGCTGTCGTGGTTCTTAGTGATGGACTGTATTTTATTATAAAATTGACCCACAAATAAAAAAAATTATAGGGCGCCTGGGTGGCTCAGTGGGTTAAAGCCTCTGCTTTCGGCTCAGGTCATGATCTCAGCGTCCTGGGATCGAGGCCCGCACCGCATCGGGCTCTCTGCTCAGCAGGGAGCCTGCTTCCTCCTCTCCCTGTCTCTCTGCCTGCCTCTCTGCCTACTTGTAATCTCTCTCTGTGTGTCAAATAAATAAATAAAATCTTTAAAAAAAATTATCAATGAATGAAAAAAGAGGACAAGTTTTACAGTTATTATTAAGGAATGTAATGCAACATGGAGTAGTCTTATTAAAATTTGGCTGAAACTCTGACTTCTAATAAATAAATAGTAAATGAAAGAGGTATATGGTTATTTGTACATAATACTCAGGAGTGTTTGTTGGTGGTGGGTTGCTGACTGATTCTTTTATTAAGGAAATGGCAACACATTTACTCTGTAATAGTTGGTTAAATGACCACATAATTGAGAGTCAAGCAGAGACCAATGAGGAGAATGATTTATATGACAACCCTCATTATTAATCCAATCTTTTTTAAAACTAGCTTTTATTAAAACAATAAAAAAGAAGCAAGTCTATTGTTGACGGTAATGACTATGGCCAGACATAAATTTTGTTCAGTGTTTTTGCCCGATAGTTAAGATTACAGATATTAGGGTCTTTCTATAAGGGAAAGACGTATAATTTTATATATCAGTCTATTTTTAAAAAGCCAGCAAACCATGAACCAATTAACAACACATGTTTAAATCTGAGGATTTTGATTTCTCTTAGTTTTCCAATGACAAATATTCTAGGAAAAAGTTTAGGCTCTTCCATTTTTGGAAAGGTGCATCTGGACCTTTCCCAATTGTAATTTGGTTCTGGTTGGAGTTTAATGATTTGGAATTTTCTTTAGAAAGCTGGTATTATTATTCCCTGAATAATAAAATCAACCAGTAAGTGAGTGAATCCATAAATCTATAAATCCATGTAGTGGAGGATTGGGGGATTGTACCAGGAAACAAAGGAAATATGTTCAGTCCTACACGAATAAATCCAATAAAAAGGTGATCGTGGGTCTCCCTAGGTAGGTAGCAAATAAAGTCAGATGTCTCTAATTGGTAATTTTTATTTTATTTTGTGTTGAGCAAGGAATTCAGTAGTATTTCTTTTATTTAGTAGAAATTTAACTAAGTGAGAAAGTACCATTTTGGGAAAGATGATGAGGATGTGATAGGAAATAGAGCTGCTGGTTAACTAGTCCTCTTGACAAATTTCAGCTTAAAAAAAAGAACTCTGTTTTCATTGTGTTTACAAATTGGCTTCCCTCCCCCCTTCTTCCTTTGTTTGTAGAATGAACACAAAGCCCATTTAATCATTCTGTAATCTGGAAGAGCTGGCCGTTAATTCTGGCACGAAGAAGCGTAAAAACTGATGTAAGTAAATATCAATGTTTGTGTTCAAGGCTTAGATGGGGGTTTTTTATGGGAGCCCACTAAATTAGTTCAATAAAATAAATAGTTAAATAACATATGAGATTAAGGAATACCAATCCTGAGCCCCGCAACTGGAATGTGTCATGGGTTAAAATTTATATTTACTTTGACTCATCTCAGCCAAGGACCATTACTAAAATGTTGGAGGGCTTTTCACATATTCCCAAAGCAATATATCTTCCCATTGAATATTCTTGCCACACTTGCTTAATATATTCCTTCACTGATGAAGATCCCAACTATTAACCTTTTGAGGCTAGAATGCCTCTGAAGATGGCAGTTGGCAGTTTTGTCACTTGTGGGTTAGGATGATAGGTCTGGGAGCGCCTGGGTGGCTCAGTCGGTTGGACAGCTGCTCTCAGCTCCGGTCATGATCCCAGGGTCCTGGGATCGTGCCCCACATCGGGCTCCCTGCTCGGCGGAGAGCCTGCTTCTCCCTCTCCCTCTGCCTGCTGCTCTGCCTACTTGTGCTCTTGATCTCTCTGTCAAATAAATAAATAAAAAACAGAATTTTCGGGGAAAAAAAAAGATGATAGGTCTGTGGTTGTAGATGACAGCAGCTTTCACGTGTGGGCAAGTCAAGTGAAAAAGGAGCAGGAGGCCACCAGTGGGAAGTAAGGGATTGATACGAAGCAAGTGTGTCAATTAATCTCTATGTGTGAAGCAGGTTCCTTGTGAAAAGTGAGTGGCTATTTGCTCTCCATGAATGAGGGCGATGAACAGATCTTCATGGTCTTTCAGGCTTTTGTTCTCAGTTTTGTGTCACTAAGGGTTATTAATTGTGTAACTATTGTCTGTGAATCTGTCAGTGAATGAACCCATTCAAGAAAGTGTAAGTGAATGAAGAGGTAGCAAGTTGGGCCTGGATCAATGATGAGGATTGGTGGAGGTATCTGAATCAACACCTTTGATGAAGCCCTCTGTGTAACTCTGAGGTCCATTACGGAGAAGGAACCAGTCAATATTCTCTGTAGAAATTAGCTAATAGGAGAAGTTAGGAAAATTCAATAAACTTGCCCCAGGCTTTTGTGGTTCATGGATATGGATTGTATTATTTCAAGTGAATCAATGAGTGAATAAATAAAGAAATGAATACACGAAACACTAAAAGCCTCCTCATGGGACAATTAGCAGAGTGCAGTAAACACTATTAATATCAATACAATCTTGAAGGAAAATGGAAAGGCTTACTCTGTAATCCCCTTTTATATGGAACATATTAGTGTCTGCAGCTCAGAGGCAGTGTTTGGATTTTCTGTAGCTTGCTGGGGGTTTTTTAAACTAAGAGAAGGAAAATGTTTGCATCAGTCAATAATCTGTTAGATAACCATCTCTCTCTTTTTTTTAAAGGATTTTATTTATTTATTTAACAGAGAGAAAGAGAGAGAGACAAGTGAGAGAGGGAACACCAGCAGGGGGAGTGGGAGAGGGAGAAGCAGCCTTCCCGCTGAGCAGGGAGCCCAATGCAGGGCTCGATCCCAGGACCCTGGGATCATGACCTGAGCCAAAGGCAGACGCTTAATGACTGAGCCACCCAGGTGCCCCGATAACCATTTCTTTAACAGGTGTTGATACAAGTGGATACTTGTAACCATTATAGATTTTAATCTTGGGCTAGGCGGTGGACTTAATAGTATTTATTATATTTTTTATCCCTAAGAATTCCATACTGTGTTAATAAAGAATTGCATGTTTGAGCCAAAATTCTTGTTGGTGTCTAGCTCTGTCTGATGAACAGCCATTAAAGAATGCTAAATATAGCCTCAATCTGCTTTTTCCTACGCAGAGTGAACGATAGCATGGCTGACTCCGTCCTTTAGGAAGAGATTAGAGTCAACCAGGAGCAAGAAGATGATCCAAGTAAGTCCCTTAGTTCACATTCTCTGTTTGGATGGCTTGTTCACCGGTGTTATCGGAAGCACTTCAAATAAATAATTGTATACTACGCACACTAAATAAATAAAACTCCCAAATGTGGGCTGATGATGGGAATGTGTTATAAACCAAAAATTATGTTTAATCCAAATGAGTACAGTGGAGGTAATTTTAAAAGAAGATAGAAGTTATTTAATTTATTTTCAGAGTAGTTTAATATTCTTTATTTTTTACTATGGTTGGTTTAAGCATTCCCAGATGGGTCGAGTTAGCTGATAACTCTTTGGGGGCAGCCCAGAGGTGATTGAAGATGGGGGTTTCACTATTTTTCATTGAACCAGCTTTGACATATGGACAAATTAAATAAGAGAGGGCCACACAGGAAGCAGAGCTAAATGTGTGTTTGATACAAAGCAGGGAATTCGACCCATCTGCACGTGCAGCTTTCGGTGCCATCACAATAAGATGAATTAGCTCTGTGGGAGAAAAACCTAAAATTCGAGGATCTTGGTTTTGGAATTTTGTGATTGTATTATTATTTGTGAATCAGAAAATTAATCAATGAACAAAAAAAATTTCCTAGCATGGACCAATGATGAATGTCATGGGGTTTCTGAAACAAGAATTTTGATCAAACCCATCTGCAACTGAGGTCCATGACAAAGAAACACCTCATTATTCTCTTTGTGGGAAATGAGCCTACAGCATCTTATTCGTGGGCTTTTGCGGTTTGGGGTATGAATTGCATTATTATAATACAATTAGCCCATGAATAAAGAAATATATCAATGAATAAAGAATAAGAGAGATATGAATATACTACTTTGATGGCCTATAATGAAATGTGGGTAGTTATTAAAACAATTTTGAGATATTTAGTCCCAATAAATTAATAGCCAAGGTTTTTTTTATCACTTTGGTAAGGGGTATATGGTCAACTGTGCATAAGAGTCAGGGTTTTGTGTTGAGGCACACTGCCAATTGATCATTTTATTAAGGAAAACGAAATGCATTTACATAAGTAGTTGATTGAATAAACTATGTAATTGAAAGGGAGAGCATGGAGCAATGATGATAATGTTTTATACAGCCACACTCATGATTAATGCAATCTTTTTATGCAGTTTTATGTAAGCAAACAAATATTAAAGAATCAGTTTGCTATTCTTCTGGGTAATGACATAAGGACAAATGTAAATATTATTCAAGGAACTTATCCGGTGTGGGTGGGCTGACATATATTGAAATATAATTATAAGTGAGTAAATGTATTTGCATTTATATTGTTTTTTTTTTTTAAAGATTTTATTTATTTATTTGACACAGAGAGAGAGATTACAAGTAGGCAGAGAGGCAGGCAGAGAGAGAGAGACAAGGAGAGGACGAAGCAGGCTCCCTGCTGAGCAGAGAGCCCGATGCGGGCCTCGATCCCAGGACCCTGAGATCATGACCTGAGCCGAAAGCAGAGGCTTTAACCCACTGAGCCACCCAGGCGCCCTATATTGGTTTTTTTTAAAAGTCAGCCAACAATGCACAAAACGAAAGCATGCAGTTGGATGTAAGGATCATGATGTATTATGTTTTACACAACTGATATCAATAGGAATTCAAAGGGCTCTAGGCCTTTCAAATGGTGCACACAAACATTTATAAATAATAAGTATTTTGCTTCTGTTTTGATAGTTGCTTAATTTTTGGATTCTCTTAGAAAAATGAAGGGATGGCTTTACTATCCCATGAGTAATTAAATAGAACAATTTGTGAGTGGATTATAAATGTATTAAGTAGGATCAGGCTTGGCTCCCTGGTGAGATTATGCCCTGAGTTGAATCTCCCAGGTATCCAACTCTGCACAAATAAAGTTCAACAAAAGCGATGATCCTGGCTTTTACCTACATGGGTAGCAAGTCCAGACAGATATTCCTAATAATTATAATTATGTTTCTTCTGTTTAGTGCTAGGTTCAGTGGTGTTCATTATATTAATTAAAATAAAACATTGCACAAATTAGTAAATACAAAATAGAGCTTTCTCTTCCAGATGTTTAGAAAATTAGGCAAATTAAGGTTTATGGCTGATTTTTTGATCATTTAAAATAGTTAAATGTAAGCCAAGCTTTTCAAAGTCTGCCTTTTACTCCTTAGAATGAGCACGATTCTACTTGATTTGATTATTATGGTGAAGATCTTGACTTTTTTCTCTTTGGGTAAAGGGAGAAGAGATCAGTGTAAACAATAGTCAGTGTTCATGTTTTGCTTGGGGGCTTAGTCATGGGTAGCCATTGACAAGTTTTTTTTTATCACTTTGGTGATAAATAAAGAATAAATGGCTGCATACATGAACAAATTCAAAGGTGTCATGTGTTGACCAATGATTAAAATATGTTATGAATTCAGAATTATGATTAATCCATTTCACCATTACTGAATTTTTTGAGATGAAGGACGAAAGGCATTTCAGTAATTTTCAAAACACTTTCACACTCCGTTTTGTTTTTGTTTCCCAGTGGATTTAAACACTTCTTTGTTGGTTGATATTATTATAGACTATGAACCCACCGAAGGGAGAACATAAGAAAGTGGGAAATTTTGCCTTTTTCTTAGTCGTGGTACAAAATGGTCATTCACTGTACCATTTAAAACATGGATGTTAAATGAAAGAGCCCAAGCAGGCACCAGTGACTAAACGAATTGAGATGATGCAGGGAAATGGAGTAATTTGCATTTTCGATGCCGAGATGCATTGCATAGAGAGAGTTAGCTCTGTTGCTCTGTAGGAAGTCAACTTGCATGGACATATTCCTGTCTGCAAGGACATTTGTTTATCTTCTAATCCATGCATGTTGACTGTATTATTATTAGTGAACCGATGAATAAGTCAGAACAATAAATTAAATGAAGGCGCAGAATACCAAGTATGGATCAATGATGAGTGTGCGTGGGGCATCTGAATAAAATTTTGATTAAACCCAGTCTTAACTCTGAGGTCCTTTGCATCTATGGGAAATGTGCTTATAGAAGAAATTAGAAATATTCAAGGTGGTCTTGATTTGTGTTGTTGTTTTATTGTTCACAACTATGAGTTGTATTATTATAAGTAAAATATCAGCAAAGAGAAGGGCAGTACCTTATTTAATCATGAAAGGAGTTAAGGAATCAAAGATTATTATTAATTATTATTATTAATATTATTAATATTTTTCTGGAATTTTGAGTTAAAGTAGACAAAGTAGACAAAGACTTCTCCTTTGGGAACATATAGATAGATATATGTGAACATCAGTGTTTTTGTTCTGAGGAGGTAGTGAGTCAGTGGCATGTCTTATTTTAAAAAGGGACAAGAAACAACATATTGCATAGTAATCAGCAATACTTAATAGAATATGTATATTCAGTTACAATCTAGCAAATCATGATAAGCCCATTAGTATAAAATGACTTTAATAAACAAGATTTAATAAAACCAATGATAAAAACCAAAATACATTAGTAAGTAATTATCAAAACTTAGAAACAGTGTAAGCATGAACATTGGAAAGGAGAGTATAGTAATTGTGTTCACTGACTTTTCATTTAAAAGAAAAATGAAAATAAATAAGTATAAATGAAAGAAAAATGTAAATGTATTTGTTGAGGATTTCTGCAAGTGAAAAGCCAATGGATACATTTAGTATCACTTAGCCTTCTTGTGAAGTATCCTTAGGGTTCACCATGATTGGTGCCATTATTAGCCGTGAGTAAAAGAATATTTTTATGTCTCAATCCATTATTTAAAAGAATGTAAACTATGGGTCAGTGAGGAACACATATAACATAGAAAGGAGCATGATTACCCTGTTGTGGACTTCATCTTGAAGTCCACTTGAGTGAAAAACATCCAGGTCCCTCCTTTGGGAAAAGGTCGTGTAACCCTCATTCTCTAAATACATCTTGCTGTTAACATTTAAATTCAAAAATAAAAATTCACACCCCTCGTAACACTAGCCACATTTCAAACGATATGTTGAATAATGTGAATAGACTATTTCCATCACTGCAGAAAGTTCCATTGGTGGAAACAGCTGGATAGAAAATTGCATGTAATAGGATTTAGTTTTGGGTGGTTGAGGTCTCTATCACTTTGTGTCTTTAGAAATAAAGGGCAGATGATTAAATTATCTTTAGAGTTATTTAAAAAGTGAGTAAATTAATTGATAAACACAAGAATTAAAGTATAGGATGGCTCATTGTTCAGATTGTTTCATGAAATAAGGATTTAAATTCATCCCATTTTGCTAAAGTTTTCCCACTGAAGGGTAACCTGGACTTTCTAGTATTTGGCAGGTGATAGAGACAGATATCAACAATAGTGCTAGTTCTTTTGGTTTTGGGTGGTAGATTATAAAAGATCTTCTTTGTGTCATTCCACGCTAAATATTATGTACTTCAGTAGATGAAAAGGACACCACTGTTGTACTGATGAAAATCTGACACGAGCCAATACCTATGATTTATCTACTAATACAGAACTAACTTCTATTTAAAAATCTAAATTTGTACTTCTCACTCTTTTAAAAATCTACCTTATCTTCCTGGATGAATACTCCATATTGGATTCAGCCATTGTCCAATGAAGAAGGTCTTGACTGTTACTTCTGTGGGTAAGATGCAGATGTAACAAAGTTTGTCCTTGTTCGTTTGGTTTGTCCATATGTGGTCACTAAGGGAGTTAAAATAGAAGAAAAGGCTATAGACACAAAAATAAAATCTTAGAACACAAAGTATGGACCAATAGTAGGGCTGTGTTCTGGGCCAAGGAGTAGAATTAACCCATTTCAGCACAACTGAGATGCATTTTTAAATGCAAGGCATTTAATTAATTTTTGGAACTGTTTGCTAGTCCATATTATTTCTAAACCACAGTTGATTGAAACATTTTCATTTTGATAGAGATCCAGGCTATTAACCGTTTAGAGGAAGGAGTGCTCAGAAGTTAGAGTGCATTGTCTGTGTTCTAAATGTGGGACACCATTGTGGTTTTTGTTGTTTATTACACCATTAATACTGGTGTATTAATGTCCATAAAGCTGGACATGCTTTATGAACATGGCCCAGTCATGGGACATTTTTAATGATGGTATTGATATGAAGCAGATCTAGTCTGAAAGATCTGTGAGAAATCAGTCTAGAGACAGATCATAGTTCTGTTGAGTATCTTGTTCTGGGAGCTGGCGATTCATGGGAAAATGAAGGTAGAAACGAATGAAGAAAAAGAGTGCCAAGTTTGGACCAATGATGAGATTGGAGGGTGTCTGAATCAAAAATTTTGATTAAAGCCATCTGTGACTCTGAGGTCCATGATTAAAAAGTGGCCTCATTTTTTTTCCTCTATGGAAATGAGCTTAGAGCTCAAGTTCAGAATGTTCCAGTATCTTGATTATGGGCATACACACTTCATGGGTCTAGACTGAATTCTTGTAAGTAAATCATACATGAATAAATTGAAGAAATATAAAAATGAGTAAATACAAAGAAATCTGAGTATAGACCAATTATGAGAGCATTTAATGAAACAGGGATTGTTATCACACATTTCTGTGGCATGGAATTCCAGTGAAATCTATTTCTAAAGGCTGTTGTCCCTTTTTGGAAGGAGTGGGTAGGCAGACGTATGTAAGACTCAGTATCATTGTTTGATGTAGGTGGTTGTATGCTGCTTGGTTGTTTTTAGGAAAAATTACAGACATAAATAATTCATTAAATACTTAATTGGAAAAAGAATGAGCGTAGTTCACATTAGAATGTGCCTTATGAGCAGAGTTATTATTAATCTACCTCTGTTCACTGAATTTTATTAAAAAGGAGAAGCGGTTCATTTTTAAAGCTCTGTGGGTAGTATAATAGACATGGAGGCAAAATAATGTTTTTCTAGTTTCCTGTGTAATATTAGTTAATTCCCAGATATTGATGAATTGTTAACATTTGAGTAGATTATGTCCTAATCACAGTTTTTAAAAGGGGGCAAAACATGGCCCGGTAAGAAGCAAGAATGATTAAGCTTTGTCTAAACTACTGATCCTCTCTTCATAGCTTGGCTATGGGTATGTGGACACTTACACATGGAGAGAATTTCTATTCTGGGTTGTTCATGGGTTTACCTCTGTGTGTGTGCGTGTGTGTGTGTGTGTGTGTGTGTGTGTGTGTGTATTTTAATATATGATCAAATATTCCCCAAGTCTCCATAAATAAATAAATAAAACAATGAATAATTGAATTAATATATGAGGCAGGTCTAGCATAGATCTTGGTGAGAATATGCCATGAATCACAAATTTAAACTCATCTCTTTCTACACAAATTGAGTCCTTCGGGAATAAAAAAAATTGTCTAGGCTCTTGCCTATTTAGGTAGGGGTCTCGGGACAGATAAGTTGCCTATTTAGGTAGGGGGTCTCGGGACAGATAAGTTGCCTATTTAGGTAGGGGTCTCGGGACAGATAAGTTGCCTATTTAGGTGGGGGTCTCGGGACAGATAAGTTGCCTATTTAGGTAGGGGTCTCGGGACAGATAAGTTGCCTATTTAGGTAGGGGTCTCGGGACAGATAAGTGGCCTATTTAGGTAGGGGTCTCGGGACAGATAAGTTGCCTATTTAGGTGGGGGTCTCGGGACAGATAAGTGGCCTATTTAGGTGGGGGTCTCGGGACAGATAAGTGCAGTAGGCACAGTTCTTAGTTTTGCAGATGAGCTCAACAGTATTCATTGTATTATTTAAAATTATTATTATTTTATTATTTAAAAATCGTATTATTTAAAATCAAGAAATAAATAAGGAGTGGTGTTCATGGGTCAGTGATGAAAGTGAGAAGTGAATCAACTTCCTGATTAACCTTGTACCACACAACGATTGTTTTTTAAATCAGTCTAAATTTGGATTGTTCGTTCTTTTGAATATTGGCACTTGACTCCACAGAATGAAGATGATGGGTGATTTAATCAGTCTCTACTGATGAAGACCTTGGCTGTTAGCTTTGTGGGTAAGGAACCTAATGACTAATAGTCAAAAGATCTTGTCCGCTGGGGTGAATTTTTCATCAGTGTTCACTGAATTATTTAAATTAAGCCATGCATAGATCAATGATATGAATGTGCTGTGAAATAAAATGGCCACTCCAATTCGGGACAGTTGTGGTTGAAATCAAGATGGAAGACATTTTGTTCAATTTCAAAGTAGATGAATAATCCATCTTATTTTTGTAACAAGTTTGACTTAGACATTTATCCAGTAATAAAATCTACGACTGCACTGTTCAGTGTGGTTTCCCCTAGCCACTTGTGGCTATTTAAGTCTAAAATAATTAAAAGTTTGGTGAATTCAGTCACACTAGCCACATTTCAAGTACTTAGTAGCTCCATGTGGCTAATAGTGACCACGGGAGAGCACAGTTTCGGCACATTCATGTGAGGCGGGGAAGTGCGACTGGACAACTCCTCACTGACGGAGGACGTAGAACGATGGAAGATAGAATAGGATGCGCTTGGAGCTGGGGGGTTAGTTGATCCATACATACCTCACTGAGGGCTACCCCAAAAAAGTCTTTGGGGAGAAGGTGTAGTTATGGGAAAAGAGCCTGTAAATACACCTTGGTTCTACCCAAGGATCTTGTTCCTGGCTTTTTAAAAATTCGTGGATATTGATTTTATTATTGTTGGTGGATCAAAGAATGGACCCATAGACAAAGGTATAAATGAAGAAAAAGATTGCTTAACCTGGATCAGTGATGAGTACCCTGGGGTGTCTGAAATCAAGGATTTTGATTAAACCCTGTAACTCTGAGGTCCATTGCAGAAGATTCCTCTCTGTTGTCTCTATGGGAAATGAGCTTATTCTAGGAGTTAAAAATACTCAGGAATTTGTTCTTGGGCTTTTGGGTATTGTATTTTCAGTAAATCAATGCATGAATAAATCAGGAAACAAATAAATGAATAAAGACAAAATGGGTTATTTCTGGTCCAAATAGGAGAGTATGTAATGTAATATATGTAATATAAAAATCATTGTTAATAAATTTCTGAAGCACTGCGTTCCAGTAAAGTAAATTGATTAAAGCTGACCCTTTCGGGCAAAGAGAATTTAGATAAATGGATGTAAGAACCCATGTTGTTTTTCAGGGTTGGGTTGTTGGTTTTTTGTTTTACTAAGAGAAGAGCAAAACATTTACTTAAAATTAATTATTAAATAACTGCATAATTGAGAGAGGGCTTACACGTGGACTTTGTTGAGAATGTGTCATGACCAATTACAACAAATCCAACGATCTTTGCTATGTTTTAATTAAAAAAAACAGGAAAAAATCATCTGAACTTTTTTCTGTGCCTAAGCATATGGACAGGCAATAATATTGTCCCTTTTCTGTGGAGTCACAAATATTAATGATATTATTATAAATATATGAGAGAATTTGTTAACATTTTAATCATTTATTTGGACCCTGAGGAAGATTTGTTATGAAACAAGGACAGTGATTAATCCAGTTCCACACAATTGCTCTCCAGATAAAGCAAATAAGACTCATACTCTTGAATTTTGGGAATGGTGAATATATTTAGATAGGATTTCTTTTTCTGGTTCGGTGAAGTTTCTTTAAAAAAGCAGGAGATAAATGACTCCATAGGTAGCTATTTTCCCCCCCACACATGTAAACATGGGATAAGCATGCACAATTGCATAGAATGTGCTGGACTCTAGGATTCAGATTAGCCTAGTTTTTCAAGCAAGATCCATTTAGAAATAAGAGCTCTCACCAGGCCAAGTAGGGGACATAGAAACAGATATGAGTAGTAGTCATGGTTCTTATTCTTTGATCTGGTGTTGGCTTCAGAGGGTTCATTATATCGGTTAAGTGCAATGCTTGGATCAATCAAGCAATATGTATGCTGTTCTGAGTTTTAATACATAACAGGCAGTAAGGTTTATTTCCAATCGTTTATTGTTGACTTGAACTAAAATATCTCATCTAGGCTGTTCTATATCTGTCATCTTTATCTTTGAATCTGTTTGTTTTTATATTTGCTTTAAACTCTACAGAATGGATGCATGATGAAACAATTATGGAGTGTAGACACTAATGTAAGTAACAGTCAAGGTAATTGCTTCTAGTTTGGTGGTCTGTCATGGCTGTTAATTCCATTATTGAAAGGGAATAAATGGCTACATATACAAATAAAATGAATGAAGGTCATGTGTAGGCCAGTTCAGCACATCCATGGTCAATTAAGGAGATAAAAGCGAGACCATTTTGTTCATTTTCACAGATAATTATTCAATTAATTAGTATAAAATGTATTATTCAATTTCAATTTTGAGTCACAGTTGATTTAGACCTCCCTTTGTTTATGAAGACATTATTTGGTCACATTCAAATAGTAAAATGCGATTAATATGAAGTATTGTATTAATCTCTATAGGAAACATTATGGACAATTAATGAAAGATATAATCAGTGGGATGTAATTCTATACAGAAATGTTAGAGATATTCAAGGATCTTGTCTCAAGTTTTCATGACCTTCATGCATTTTATTATCATTAGGGAATTGATGAATTAATCATTTAAACCTGTGCACATGACTGAAGATAATGAGGGCCAATCCTGGACCTATGATGATGACTGGTGGAGTATGAGTCATGGATGGTGAATACTATGTAACTGGAACTCTGAGGTCCAACACAGTAATAAATCTAGTCTATACCTTCTGCTGGGAATGATCCAGTGGACAGATGTTAAGAATAGTTAAAGATCTTCTTAGTTCTTGTGTTCAAGGAATTTCATTCTATTATTGTAAATGGATCAACAAAAGAATCAAACAAATATAAATAGAGCAAGAAAGTAAAGCATTATCCAATTATGAAAATATATGGGGAGGCCAGAAACGTTATTAAAATGTATTAAAAACACTGAATTCCATTAGGAACTAAATGTCCTAAAAGTATTATCTCTTTGGCTAAGGTTGATATCACAGTGTAAATCATAGCCTATTTTCTTGTTTGGCCAGGGCCTTGGTCAGTGTTGCTTGTTACCTCAAGAAAATAAACATCAATTTAATACATACCTAAATGACAAATAAAATGAGAGTTGGCATGCAGGGATAAATGGAGAGAATATTTCAAATCTTTTTTATTGTCTGTTTTTGTACTCTCAGAATGAATGCTCTCGGTCAGTGTAACCATCTCCGCGGTCTTGAGCTGTCTGGTTGCCTAGGAGCAGAGAGGTCAATGTGAGTATGGTCTAAGGAATTGCCTTCATTTGAGTTCTTGTTAAAGGATCCAAGAAGGCCAACCATGGCCCAGTGATAAATATGGCATTGTCCTGAGCACTATTGTTGATGATTGCAAAATTGAGAATGATTAATGAGGGATATAATCAATGTAGTAAATGATCCTATAGATGGCTATTAGAGATACTTAAAAATCTTGTTCTTAAGTTTTTGTGATTCAGAGGTACTTAATTACTAATGAAATGAGGAATTAATCAGTAAACGAATGTAGAAATTAGTGGAGCAAAGAGGGCCAGTTCTGGACCAATGATGACAAAGGGTGGCGTATGAGTCATGGATGATGAATATTCCGTGTCTGAAACTCTGAGGTCCAACGAATAAGAAATCTAGTGTGTTCCTTCTGTTGGAAATAATCCTGTGGACAGATGTTAGGAATGCACAAGGATTTTGTTCTTTTACTATGTATACCTGGGTTTTGATTTCATCTTTATAAATGGACCAATGATAGAACCAGAAACAAATATACAAATCAGTAAATATAAAAAGATGAAGCATTGTTAAACTAAAAAAAATGTGGTGAGGCAAGAAATACTAATTGAAATCACAGAAGTCCATTAAGAATTAAGTGGACCAACTGTGTTCCCTCTGTTCAGGGATCACACAGGCACTGATTAATCAGAGTCACTTTGGTTGTCACAGACCAGTCTCATGGGTGAGGTCGTTCATTTTGTTAAGAGGAAAATATGTAAATATTATGAAAAATTAATAATCAAATGGCTGAGTCAATGAAATGTGAAAGCAAGACTAAATGGAGAGAATGTCCCAATTTTTAAAAATAATCTCTCCTGCTTTGTACTCCTCAGAATGGATGCACTTGAGCTGAGTCCCTGTGGTTGGCTCCATTGTTAGGAACACACACACAAATGTGAGTAATAGTTACAGTGCTCTTAGTTTGAATGGTTATTTTTTAAAAAGAATATTCAGTGTTTGAATAAGATGTGTTTTGTATAACCAAAGCAAGCCAACGGTGGCCCAATGGGAAATATGCTATTATATGGAACACTGAGGATAATTAAAATAGGAAATATATTGATGAGGTAAATGATTGTATAGTCAGATATAGGGATATTTGGGGCCCTTATTCTTTTTTTTTATTCGGAGGTATTTGTTTTATTTTTATCAGGGAATTAGTAAATTAATTCATAAACAAATATTGATGAAAGTAAAGAAAAAGAGGCTCAAGCTTGGATCGATGATGACGGCTGGTGGCGTATGAATCATGCATCATGAATGATACGTGTCTGGAACTCTGAGGTCCAACAAAGAAAATTGAGTTTACCGCCTCTTGGCAATGGCCCTATAGATAGATGTTAAGAATATATAAGGACCATGTTCTTGGTCTTTTTATTCATGGATTTTGATTCTTTTATCATAATTGGATCTATTAAAATTATAAATAATCAAAAATATAAATAAATATGGATAAGTTAAAACATTGTGCCATAATGAAAAGGTGTCATGACCTAAGATAATCTATTAATGTGTGTTAAAAACACTGAGCTTATTAAGAAAGACATGGTTCAAAAGTGTGACTTCTTTGGCTAATGATTACATAGAAAGTACACATAGCAATCATTATTCCTATTCTGGCTCAGTGACAAACTTGATGTTCATTTTCTTGAGAGAAATATTAGTAAATATTACCACAAAATAATAAACACTTGAATTGCTCACTAAATAAAAGGTGAAATGGAAGGATTAATGGAGAGAATGTCTCTCTCTCTCTCTCTCTCTCCCTCTTTTTTATCTTCTCTGCTCTATACTTCTCAGAGTGGCCATACCAAGCTGATTAAAGCATCTTCCATGATTATGAGCTCTGTATGTAGGAGATGGAGACCAGTGTGAGTACAAAGTTCTTATCTTATTTTGGTGGTTTGTTTAGGATGTTAGCTGTAATATTAAGAAATACTTAAGCTGAATAAAAGACCAACCATGGTCCCATGATAAATATAGAATTGACATGAAATATTATATTGATTAACTGGTATTTGCAATATTGTAGATGATTAATGAAATACATCTTCAAGGAGGCAAGGATTCTATGGTCAGATGTTAGGGATGCTTAAGGGTCTTACTTTCAAGTGTTTTTGATTTATAGGTGTTTATTTTTATAGTCATTGATTTATTGATAAGTTAATCAGTAAAGAAATGTAGAAGTGAGTTAAGAAAAAGGGCCAGTGCTGGACCAATGATGACGGCTGGTGGCGTATGAGTCATGGATGATGAATACTACGTGTCGGGAACTCTGAGGTCCAACACGACAAGAAATCTAGTATTTTTCCTCTGTTGGAAATGACCGTAGTGATAGATATTGGTAACATACAAGGATCAAGTTGTTGGTCTTTGTGTTTATGGATTTTGATTCTTTCAGTATAGAGAAATGAAAGAATCAACAATCAAATATAAATAAATATGACTAAGTTAAGGATTGTAAGTAAACGAATTGTGGAAAGCAAAGCCAATGAAGATAAGGTTTAATTTTTTTTTATCACCTTCTGTGTTTTCCACTTCTCAGAAGGGATGCACTGGAGCTGACTTCAGGATTCTTCCATGGTCACAAGATGTCTGCTTGTCTCTATGTGTTTGGTGCACGGAAGGGTGAGTTTTTATGGGTATACACTCTGTGTTTGAAAAGTATGAAATATAAAAATGCCAACCACGGTTCATTGATAAATATGAAATTGATATTACATTGATTAGTCCCTATATGAGACTTTGAGGGTGATTAATTGATGTAGTAAATGATTCTGTGGACAGATGTGGGACTATTCAACGTCTATAGCCTAGGTTTTTTTCTTTTATTTTTTTACTTCATAGGTATTTATTTTATTACTATCAGAGAGATTAATTAAATCATTCAATTTAATTAATGAATTAATTAATAAACAAAGGTAGATGAGAGTGAGGGAAAAAGGCCAAGGGTGGACCAGTGATGATGGCTGGTGTCGTATGAATCGTGGTTGATGAATACGTCTGGAACTCTGAGGTCCAATACAAAAGGAAATCTAGTTTACCACCTCTGTTGGAAATGAACCTATAGACAGATTTAGAATTTCACAGGGCTCTTGTTCTAGGCTCTTTGTGTTCATGAATTCTGATTCTATTACAATAAGTGAATCCATAAAAGAAAAAATGTAGTAAATGAGTGAGAGAGAAATAGTTCATGGGTATTTTACCCCTACATAAGAATGGTATAGATAATATAAACAACAGCCAATATTCTTGTTTTGAGTTAGTGGAAAGTTCAGTGTTTGTTTTTCTTAAGAAAAAGTAAAATGCATATTACCCTGAATTAATATGCAACTTCATTACTGAGTAATGAAATGTAGCACAGGGGTCAATAGGGAATATGTCTCATTCATGTTATCATGTACTCTGTTTTCTACTTTTTAGAATGCACACACCCAAGATGGTTTAAGTAGTATCCCTTGGCCAGTGATCTCTACATTTGCCTGTAGAAACATGGAAACCAACGTGAGTAATGGTCAATGTTTTCATTTCACTTTGGGTGGTTTCTTTAAAAGGATTCTCCGTAATATTTAAAAACAAGTACTCAACATAAGACAAAAGAACAACCATGATCCAGTCATGAAGTTGGAAATGTATGAAACATGGTGTTGATTAATCTACCTTTACAACCATGAGGATGATTAATGGGAGGTATTTCAATAAGGCAATGATTCTAAAGAAAAATGATGGGGATACTGAAGGCCCTTGTCCTTGGGCTTTTGTGATTCATAGATATTTATTTAATTACCATAGTGAATTCGTGAATGGATCCTGAAAAAATATATATGAGGATAAAGAAAAGGAGGCCTGTGCATGGACCGATGATGACAGCTGGTGGCGTATGAGTCCCATACGGTGAATGCTACGTGTCTGGAAGTCTGAGGTCCAACACAATGATCCTGTGGGTCAATGTCAGGACTGTACAAGAATATTGTCCTAGTAACCATGGATTCATGAATTTCTATGTTATTCATATAAATGAATGGGTCACTGATAGGTACAATAAATAAATAAATATATAACTAAATAAAACCACGGAAGAAGCCTTGCCAACTAGGAATATATATGTGGGGCACCTGGGTGGCTCAGTGGGTTAAAGCCTCTGCCTTTGGCTCAGGTCATGATATCAGGGTCCTGGGATCGAGCCCCGCATTCTCCTCTCTGCCTGCCTGCCTCTCTGCCTACTTGTGATATGATCTCTCTCTCTCTGTGTCAAATAAATAAATAAAGTCTTTAAAAAAAAAGGAATATATATGTGGTGAGGCATTAATATAAACTAAAGAAACCAATGCAGGTTAAGAGAGAAATGGACCAAGGGTGTTCCCTCTTTTTCTAAGGATCATAACATTACCTTTATATTTATGCTTATATATCTGTATGAATTATGAAAAATAAGAAGGACCCTTATGATTGAGTACATGAAATGAGGAAAACAAGGACCAGTTTAGAGAAGGCCTCAAATTTTTTTTTTTAATCACCTGCTGTGCTCTGTACTCCTCAGAATGGGTGCATGACTCCAGCACGTTCAAGCGTCTTCCGTGGTCACGAGCTCTGTTGTTGCCTCTTTGTGTAATGAGCACAGAGACCGATGTGAGTAATAGTTTTGTGTCTGCGTTGGAGAATTTATTTGTAGGTATTCACTGTATTATTAAAAGTGTAAAATATAATAAGAAATGCGAACCATCAGGAATGATAAAATATGGAATTGGTCAGCTGCATTGTATGTATTAATCCATATAAAGAACTTTGATGATAATTGACGAAAGAGACACATCAATGTGGCAGATGACCCTATAGGCAGATACAGAATATTCACGGCTCTTACTTGGGTTTGAATCATAGAGTTTTAGGAATTAATATTGGTGAATTCATGAATCGGTCAGTAACGTTAGGCAGATGAGAATGAAGAGAAAAGAGGCCCAGATTTGGACCAATGATGACAGCTGGTGGCGTATGAGTCGTGGATGATGAATGTTCCGTGTCTGAAACTCTGAGGTCCAACAAAAAAAGAAAGCAAAGTTATTGCCTCTGTTTGACATGATACTATAGACAAATATTAGGAAAATAAAAGAATAATTTTCTTGTTTCGTGTTTACAAGTTTTGATTTTACTGTTAAAAATGGCCCAAAGAGCCAATAAGTGTCCAAGTACAAATAAGCTAAAGAGAGTGAACCATGTTTGCCCTTAGGTTATGTGGTGAGGTGATCAAAGCTATTCACATATATTGAAAATGCTGCAGTTCATTAAGAAATGTAAACGGTTCCCATGTCTTTCGCTTTGGCTGAGAATGATACATAGACAATGAATAATAGCCAATGTTCTTATTTTACGTTTGTGTTAGGTTTGCTATAGTTTGTTTTATTTTGAGAAAAATAATAAATATGATCCCAATTCACTGTATTCCCAAATGACTCACTGAAGATGGAATGTATGAATCAGTAGACTCTCAGCCTGTTACTGTCTGTTCTGCTTTGTATTCCTCAGAATGGACGCACTTGAACTTAACACAGGCATTTTTGGTCAGGTGCTCCTGGATGTCCCTGTGTGTAAGAGCCTGGAGACCAACGTGAGTGACTCTCAGATTCTTCCCCTGGTTTAGATGGTTTGTATAGGATATTCAGTGTCATATTAAAAATTCAAGGAATTCCAAACATAGCTCAATCGTAAATATGGTGTTGACATGAAACATTACCGTAACTAATCAGTATGTTCCCAATGAGGATCATTAGTCAAATAAGTATATTCAGTGAGGCAAAAGATTCTACAGACAGTTATTAGGGATACTTAAGGATTTTGTCTTTGAGTTTTGTGATTCACAGATACTTATTCTGTTATATTAATGACTTGGTAAGCAAATGTAAACGAGAGTGAAGAAGAGGAGATTGGAATGTGGACCGATGATGACAGCTGGTGGCGTATGAGTTATATACAATGAATGCTATGTGTCTGGAAGTCTGAGGTCCATTCAAGGCAAAGATGTCTAGTCTAATCCCTCTGTTCGAAGTGTTCCTATAAACAGAGGTCAGGCATATACAAGGACCTTGTTCTTACTCTTTGTGATCATGAACTTTTAGAAATATTATAGAAGTATCAATGGAAGAATAAACAAATGTATAGATGAATAAAGATGAAGAGGGTTGGGCGCCTGGGTGGCTCAGTGGGTTAAGCCTCTGCCTTATGCTCAGGTCATGATCTCAGGGTCCTGGGATCGAGCCCCACATCGGGCTCCCTGCTCAGCCGGGAGTCTGCTTCCTCCTCTCTCTCTGCCTGCCGCTCTGCCTACTTGTGATCTCTCTCTCTCTGTCAAATAATAATAAAAAAAAGGTGAAGAGGGTTAAGTATTGTTCATAATTAAAATGTGTAGTAAGGAGAAATAATGTAAGTTAGAATGGATAATAAATGGATCAAGTGCATTTTACATTTTTGACTAAGGATGATACAGACAGTGATGAGTCATAGTTACTGAGTCATGGGAATAAAGGGTACAATATATAGACAATGATATTGTGGTAGCATATTGAGCATTCCATAATGTACAGCAGTGTTGAATCATGCATTGTACACCTGAAACTAAGGCAGCATTGTGTGTCAACTACACTCAAATGAAATTTTTAAAATTTTTATATTTAAATTCGATTTGATTAACACACGGGGTATTATTAGTTTCAGAGGTAGAATTTAGTGATCTGTCAGTTGCACATAACAACCTGTGCCTATTACATCAAGTCCCTCGATGCCCGTCGTCTTTATCCATTCATCTGTGGATGGACATCTGGCTCTTTCCATAGATTGACTGCTGTGGACATTGTTGCTATAAACATTGTGGTGCAGGTGCCCCTTTGAATCACTATCTTTGTATCCTTTGGATAAATAATACCCAGTAGTGCAATTGCTAGGTCATAGGGTAGTTCTTTTTTTGAAATTTAAATTCAATTAATTAACATATAGTGTATTATTACTTTCAGAGGTAGAGTTCAGTGATTCATCAGTCTTATATAACACCCAGGGCTCATTACATCACATGTCCTTCTTAATGTCCACCACCCAGTTACCCCATCTCCCCACTCCCCTCCCTTCCAGCAACTCTCAGTTTGTTTCCTATGATAGAGCCTCTTATGGTTTGTCTCCTTCTCTGATTTTGTCTTGTTTTATTCTTGCCCTCCCTTCCCCTATGATCCTCTGTTTTGTTTCTTAAATTCCACATATGAGTGAAATCATAATTATCTTTCTCTGATTGTCTTATTTCACTTAGCATAATACCCTCTAGTTCTGACCACATCCTTGCAAATGGCAAGATTTCATTTTTTAGGGCTGAGTAGTATTCCATTGTATATCTATACCACATCTTCTTTATCCATTCATCTGTTGATGGACATCTGGACTCTTTCCATGGTTTGGCTGTTGTGGATATTGCTGCTGCTATAAACATTCAGGTGCGTGTGTCCCCTTGGATGACTGTGTTTGTATTTCTGGTAGTGCAATTGCTGGGTTTTAGGGTAGCTCTATTTTTAACTTTTTGAGGAACCTGCATACTGTTTCCCAGAGTGGCTGCAAAGGAATGAACTAGTCATCTGTTCTGTGATGCAGATGTGCCTTGAAAACATAGTCCTCAGTGAAAGATGGCAGACAGAAAAGGTCACATCATGCATGACTCCATTTATATGAAATACCCAATGTAGATAAATCCATAGGGAGAGAATAAAGATTGGTAGTTGCCCGGGGCTGGAGGCAGGAGGTGTAGGGAGAGACTGCTTAATGAGTATGGGATTTTATTTTGGAGTGATGAACGTAGTTTGAAACTGTATAGAAATGGGTAGTTTCATAATGTGAAAATACTGAATGCTACTAATCTGTTAACTTTAAACAGCTAATTTTATCTCAATTAAAAAATGAGAGATTTTTATTTTAAAAACTTAGTTATTAAACTGAGAGACTTGAAAGTTTGATGTTTAATTTATGAAGGGAAGATAAATATTACCATACATTAGTAGATACCTTAATGACAACATATATGCTGGTGGAAAGTTTGGATCAATGGAGAGAATGTCTTAATCTTTTTATCACCTTTTCTAATTGGTACTCTTCAGAATGAAACCCCAAGCTGATTGGCCATGGTCAAGATTGTCATGTTGGTGCCATTTGGAAATAGACCAAGGTGAGTAATGGTCAAAGTTGTCATCTTAGGTTGGGTCATTTGTTTAAAGGTTTAACTCATTGAATTATTAAAAATTGTGAAACATAATTTTAAAAAGTTAAGTATATCCCAGTGAGAGATATGATACCATCATGATGTTGATTAATCAATAATGGCGGCATAGAGGTCGGTTACTGAAACAGAGTCAGTCTGTGTGGTAAATGTCTATGGAGAGATTTTAGAGATCTGAAAGGATCTTCTTGGATTTTGTGACTCATGTATTTATTTTATTATTATTATTAATGGGTTAATGATTTATTTGATACCAATGTAGAAATGAATGAAGAAAAAGAGAACCTTACCTGATCCTGTGGGGGCAACTGGTGCATATGTGTCTGGAAGGCGCATGGTATGTGCCTGGGATTCTGAGGCCCAACACAAGACGTAATTAGTCAGGTCCCTCTTCGGACATGCTCCTGTGGACAGATAATAGAAATATACAAGGGGCATCTTCTTGCCCTGGTTTTATCAATTTATATTTATTAGTATAAGTGGATTAGTGATAGGAGTATTAATGAACTGTACATAAATAGATAGAAAGAGAGCTAAGCATTGTCCAGCTGTGAATATATGTGGTGAGGCAAGAATTACTACCGCTAAAAATTGAGAATATTGATGTCCCTTAAGAAATAAATGGATCAAGAGTGTCGTCTCCTTGAATGAGGATCATAAAAACTTCTAAGGATGAGTCAATTGTGGTTTCTAGGTCAGTCTCAAATTTGAGGTCGTTCCTTTTGTTAAGAGAATGAAGATTAATAAATTCCTAAATAATAGAATGAATGAAATGTGGAAAAGAAGGATCGATTCAGATGAAGTGTCTGATTTTCTTTTTTATAACGTGCTTTGCTTTCTATTCCCCAGAAGGACATCCTCAATCTGGTTGAAGAATTCGTTCTTGGTCGCAATCTCCCCGGTGCCTCTGTGTTTCAGGTGTAAGAGAGACCAATGTGAGTAATAAATCTCATGTTTTCATTTGACAGGTTGTAAAAAAAAAGAGGTGTTTACTGTGTTATTAATAGTGTGGATGTAATTCGAAAGGCTGATCATGGCCGGTGATAAATAAGGGAGTATTACCAAACATTACATTTATTAATGCATTTATGGTAAATTAAGAAAGATTAATGAAAAAGATTACATCAATGTGATAAATGATTCTAGGGACAGTTGTAGAATATTCGAGGTTCTAATTCATTTTTTCGTGAATCATTGGGTTTTTAAAATTAATATTAGTGAATTAAGGAATTAAGGGAATAATATACAGAAAATGAAGAAAAGGGGGCTGAAATATGGACCAGTGATGACGGCTGGTGGCGTAGGAGTCACGGATGATGAATGCTGCATGTCTGGAACTCTGAGGTTCACCGCAAAAGAAAATACAATCTACGACCTGTCTCAAATTATTATACAGACTGATTTTAGGACTGTGAAGGGACCATTTTCTTACATTGCTTTCTTGAATTTTGATTCTTTTATTATCAATGGGTCAATTTAAGAATCAACGTACAAATACTAAAAAGTAAAAATGAAGAGCATGAAGTATACATATAATGTATTATTTGTTTCAGGGGTACAGGTCTGTGAATCATCAGGCTTACACATTTCACAGCACTCACCATAGCACATACCCTCCCCAATGTCCATCACCCAGCCACCCCATCCTTCCCACTCCCCTCCCCTCCAGCAACCCTCAATTTGTTTCCTGAGTTTAAGAGTCTCTTATGGTTTTGTCTTGTTTCATTTTTCCCTCTCCCTTATGATCCTCTGCTTTGTTTCTCAAATTCCTTGTATCAGTGAGATCATATGATAATTGTCTTTCTCTGATTGACTTATTTCGCTTCGCATAATACCCTCTAGTTCCATCCACATAATTGCAAATGGCAAGATTTCATTTTTGATGGCTGTATAATACTCCTGTGTGTGTGTGTGTGTGTGTGTGTGTGTGTGTGTGTGTGTGTGTGTGTACCGCATCTTCTTTATCCATTCATCTGTTGATGGACATTTAGGCTCTTTCCTTAGATTGGCTATTGTGGATGAAGCATATGCACTCTTATTATACTTGGCAAGGCAATAAAAAACATTCAAAGGTATTGAATATCCTGAATTCCATTAAGAGAAATAAATGTTTTGTGTGCCTTACCTCTTTAATGCGTGGTAATAGTGAAGTTCTTATTCTCGGTCAGTAGCAAGTATGATATTAATACATTTTTTAAAATAGAAAATTAAGAAACATGATTGCAAATTAATGTATTTTCAAATGATTGACTGTGTAAAGTGGAATGTGCAGAACATGGGAGATAACATTGCAGTCTTGTTCTCATCTGTACTGCTTTGTGCTTCTCAGAAAGAAGACACCTGACCCAATGCAAGCATCTGCCATGTTCAGTCACTCCAGGCAAGCCTCTCTGTGTGGGAGCATGTAGTCCAACGTGCGTAATAGTCAAAGTTCTTGTCTTGGTTTGGAAGGTTTGTTTAGGGTATTACTGTAATTATTTAAAATGTATTCAAAATAAGAAAAAAGACCAACCATGGTGCAGTGATGAAGTTGGAACTGTATGACACATTATGTTGACCAACCTACCTTTACCACAAAGAGGATGATTAATGAAGAAGTTTGTTTAATTAGGCAATGATTCTAAAGAAAAATGATAGGGATACTGAAGGCTTTTGTCCTTGCATTTTCGCAGTTCATAGATATTTATTTAATTACTGTTAGTAGTTTGGTGAATTAATGGATGAGGATAAAGGAAAGGAGGGCCAACCCTGGACCGATGATGACAGCTGGTGGCGTATGAGTCCCATACGGTGAATGCTACGTGTCTGGAAGTCTGAGGTCCAACACAATGATCCTGGGGGTCAAAGCAAGGAATGTATAGAATAGCGTTCTTGTCATTTTGGATTGATGGATTTCTATATTATTAACATACAAAGATGGAACCAACGGAAAACCTATAAATAAATAAAAAAGGATAAGTCCTTATCAGCTATGAATACACTTGGTGAGGCAAGAAATCCTTTTGATGTAGCCTGAAGAAACAGATGCGTGTTGTGAAATTAATGGACCAAAGGTGTTATCTCTTTCTGTAAGACGCTGACACTGATAAATGATACCCAATTTTGTAAACCCGGGTCATTCTTGGTCGAGGATGTTCATTTTGTAATATATATGTTTATGTTTACATTTTCATATGGATACATGTTGTGAAAATTAATTAGCACCAGGTAGCTGGAAAGATGAAATGAGGAAAACAAGGACTAACAGGGAAGAAGTTTCAGTTTTTAATTATTTGCTCTGTGTTAACACTCCTCAGAATCAACGCCCTCCAGCTGATGGAAACACTTTCCATGGTCAAAAGGTCTGTGATTTCCTGTGTCTTCTGAGCATGGAGACGAATGTGAGTAAAGGTTAACGTTCTTGTGTTTGCTTCAAAGTCTTTTAAATAAGGTATCCACTGTCTTGTTGAAAGTGTGGAATACAATTTAAAACCCTCAAGATGGGAACCTTGAGATATGGGATAGAACATTCGCTAATGTGTATGTAAGGGGTGGATGGTCATAGGTGTAAGGCATTAACAATGTGGCAGACGGTCCTGGAGATGGAGGTAGAATATTCACTGACCTTATTATTGGACTTCTGTGAATCACAGGGTTTTAAAAATTAACATTAGTCAATTAAGGAATTAGTGAAGGAAGAAAAAGAGGCCCATATTTGGACCAGTGATGCCAACTGGTGGCGGATGAGTCATGGATGATGAGTATTACATGTCTGAAACTCTGAGGTCCAACAAAAGAAAAAAGAAATACAGTCTATTGCCTCTCTCTGAAGTGAGCTGATAGACAGATGTTAGGGAAAGAAAATGGACCATTTCCTTGGTTCATTTTCATGAATTTTGTTTCTACTGTAACAAATGGCTCTGAGAAGAATCATTATGCAAGTATGATAAGGTTAAGAGGGTGAAGCCTGTTTATTCTTAATAAAGTTTATTAACATGGATTGAAAATACTGGAGTTTTTTAAGAAAAGTAAATGGGTTCCAGTCTTAACCTCTTTGGCTAAGGAGGATAAAGACAGTAAATAACAGCCAAAATTCTTGTTCTTGGTCTGTGTCAAGTTCGATATTGTTTGTTCAGAGAAAATGAATAAGTATGACCCTGATGTGCTGTCTTTCTAAGTGACCGACAAAAGAAAGGTAAAATTCGCTCATCTGTACTGTCTCTCCATCCTGTTACCACCTCCTCTGCTCTCTGCTCCTCAGGATGGACGAGGTCCAGCAGCTGTAAGCACTTCCAGGATTACATGCTCTCTGGCTGCCGCTGTGAGTTTGGAGCGTAGAGACCAACGTGAGTAGTAGTCAGAGTTTTTGTCTTCTTCTGCTAGTGTTGTTTTTTTTTTTTTAAGGTATTCACTGTATCGTTAAGAAGTATGAAATATAATCGAGTAAGGGCAACTGTAGCCCAGTGATAACTATGGAGTTGATTATATTGATTCATACAGGTTGATTATGTTGATGAATGCATTTATTAAAACATTATAATTAATGAGAGTGATACATTGATGTGAGAATGAGCCTAAGGGGACAGATTAGAGATATCAAGGCCCTTTCTGCATTTTTGTGAATAATGGCATCTTAGAATTATTATTAGTGAGTTCATGAATTAGTCAATGAACACCATGACACTGAATGGAGAAAAAGAGGGAGGATATTGGATCGATGATGACCACTGGTGGCGTATGAGTCGTGAACGATGAATACGTGTCTGGAACTCTGAGGTCCAACAGAAATGCAGTCTTGTCCGCTGTCCTGTGTGAAGTGATCCTATAGACAGATATCATGAGTATAGAAGGATCCTGTTTTGGGTTCATGTTCATGCATTTTCTATTTTTATAATTTGATCAAGGAGATGATCAACAAATAGCATATAAATAAAGATCAAGGTCCTAAATCATTGCCCACTTATAAAAATATGTAGCAAGAGAAGAAATACTATTAATGTGTATTGAAAACACACCTCTGTCCACCAAGAAAGAAATGATACAAAGTTGTTGTCTCTGTGGCAAAGGACTGGGTAGACAGTATTAAATAGTGATGGGCAGCGTTCATATTCTGTGTCAGTGGCAAGGTCATTACTGTTCGTTTATTAGGAGACATTTAATCAGCAGTTCCTCCAATTGCAAATTCTCTAAGTGACTGACTAGATGAGAGGTGGGGTGGAAGAGCCAATGGGGATAAGGTCTAAAGCTTTTTGCTTTCATCTGTTCTGCTCTGTACTCCACAGAATAGACACACACGCAGTGATTCAAGCACCCAGCTCGCAAGATCTATGGCTCCGTCTGTGTGTTGGAGAATGGAGGTCAATGTAAGTAAAAGTCAGTGTTCTTGTCTCAGTTTTTCGGGTGGTTTGTTTAAGGGTATTCACTATATTGTTATAAAATGTGAAATGCCAGCCATGGCCCCAAATGTAACTAATATGAAACATTGTATTTGTTAATCCATACACAAAACATTGAGGTTGGTTAATGAAAGAAATGAACTGCTGGCGGAAATGATTCTATGGACAGATGTTTCAAATGAGTCCCTGTCAACCACGCACTAATGATGACGTAAGAGGTTAAAAGGAGCATGTTGCTTAATCCATACATTTGACACCAAGGTCAGTTAGCAAAGTAGATCTAGACTATTTGTCCTGTAGAAAATGATTGTAAGTACAGATGTTAGGGATATTAAAGTCACTTTTCAAAACCTCATGGACATTTTTTATTGTTAGCGAGTTAATGAGTTAATCTCTAAACAAAATTATGGCTCAATGAAGAAAAGGAGGGCAAAATCTGGACCAATTCTGACGACTAGTAGCATGAAAGGCGACGATGAATCAGGCTTCTCAACTTTGTGATCCAAAGCAAAAATAAACCTAGTCTAGTGCTTCTGTTTCAAATGGTCCTATAAGCAGTTGTTAGAGCTATCTCAGAATTTTATTCTTGGGCTTTTGAGTTTCACACATATTGATTGCTTATTAAAAATTAAGCAATGGATTAATAACTAAAAATGTGTATGAGTAAATGAAGGAAAAATAGAGCCAAACGTGGAATAACTATAGCATATGTAATGAAATTAACATCATTACAAATTCAAAGAAACGGAAGTCCATTAAAAATATATTAAGGGGTTTATACCTCATCAGAAGGGATGTAGGGACAGATGTATGTAGTTGTTGATATTCATGTTTTGTGCTGTCTCTGGGTTACAGGTGTTTTTGTTTCTGTTTTTTTCAGTTGAGAAATAGGGGGAAAAAGGTTTATTTAATGTAATCAACTAAGTATTCAAGAGGGTCAAACATGAACCAGTGACAAAATTGAGTCATATAACAAGTTATGACCAATCCAGTTGGCTTCGCTGTGCTCTCTGGGTAATCATTCCACAATGCATATGTAAATCGAATGTCACGTTGTATACTTTACATATATACAACTATATCAATAATTTCTCAGTAAAGTTGCACAAGAAATATATAGTCCTTTGTCATTTATGATAGTGAGCTACTGGACACAGTTTTTATTAATTAGGGTTATAATCTTGAGTTGGCATACAGTAGTGTACATTTTACCATTATAGATTAATAAGTAAGTTAATACACGAATACAGTAAGAGGGGACACAAGCACGTGGCCAGTGTGAGTATGTGGTGATGAGTGATCCAGCAATTGTACTCATGTTTTGTCCCTCCCCACATGGAAATCTCAGCCCTCTCCAGGTTGAGTCCGGAGAACTACATAATACGTACACAATAGCATTTCTGTTCTAGGTTTCTGGGACGTTAAACAGCTTTCATTTTTTTTAACCATTTTCATTTTTTTTTGAAGTAACTAGTTTGTCAATTTTCTATGAATTAAAGAGTGAACAAATGACTATTAAAGCTATTGATGAATATTTACATGCATAAATAAAATCAAAGAAGACCAGTCACGGGCCTATGGTGGAGATATGTGGCAAAGTTTATAGTCACCAATTTCAGTACGATTTGTTTTAAAGGTTTGAGGATTTTATATTCACTTTCTTAAGTATCTTAACTTTCCATCTTACGTTGGCACCAAGTTTATAAACATTGTTCTGTGGAAAAGATCTAAGTTGTTAAGTCAATGAAACAACTCATGGAAAGATGTCAGGTACAGTCTTCGGTTGGGGAGTGGAGAGTGGGCTCGTGGTTGTACTTATATCTTTAAAGAATGTACAAGTTAAATGAGAAAGCATGCAAGTTCCTCAGAAGGTTAAAAATAGAACTACCCTATGATCCAGCAATTGTACTACCAGGTATTTACCCAAAGGGTACAGAAATGTTGATTCAAAGAGGCATGTGTATCCTGATGTTTATAGCAGAATTATTTATAATAGACAAAATATGGAAAGGGGCCAAATGCCCGTCGACTGGTGTGTGGATAAAGAAATTGTGAAATACACACACACACACACACACACACACACACACACACACACACAGAGGAATATTACTCAGCCATAAAAAAGAATGAAATCTTGCCATTTGCAATGACATGGGTAGGACTTGAGTGTCTAATGCTAAGTGAAGTAAGTCAGTTGGAGAAAACCAACTACCATATAATTTCACTCATTGGAATTTAAGAAATGTGAACACAGGGGGCAGAAAGGAGAGTGGCAAACCATAAGACAGACTCTTAACTCTGGAAGACCAACGGAGGGATGCCAGAGGAGAGGTGGGCAGGGGAATGGGCTACATGGGGGATTTGTATTGAGGAAAGCACTTGTGATGAGCGCTGGGTGTTCTATGTAAGTGATGAATCAGTAAATTCTACTCTATCAGTAAATTCTACTCTACTCTATTCCACTAATATTACACTATATGTTAAGTAACCGGAATTTAAATAAAAACTTGAAAAAAAAAGAGCCAAGCAAAGATCCATGATGTGAATGGAATGTGATCTGAATGTGTCTTGTGATTAATTCATTTCTTTGTTACTGAAGTTCATTTCCAAAGGAAATGTGGTATATTACATCTGTGGGAATAAGACGATAGTTAGACTTCAGTAATGTGCAAAGACCTAGTTATGTGGTGTAAGTGGCTCCTGGGAATTTAGTACATTATTCTAAGGGAATCAATTAAAAAATCAGTAGGTGATAGATAAGTAGATGGATAGATAGATAAATGGTGGTAGGTAGATAGATAAAGAAAGTAATTAATGCTGAATTAATTAAGAAAAAATGTTGTGAGGTTGAAATTTTTGTTCATACGATTGGGAAACCTTGCAGTGTATTAAGAAATCAATAGATGAGGACACCTGGGTGGCTCAGCGGGTTAAAGCCTCTGCCTTCGGCTCAGGTCATGATCGCAGGGTCCTGGGATCGAGCCCTGCATTGGGCTCTCTGCTCAGCAGGGAGCCTGCTTCCCCCTCTCTCTCTGCCTGCCCCTCTGCCTACTTGTGAGCTCTCTCTCTCTCTTTCAAATAAATAAATAAATAAATAAACCTTTAAAACAAATTAGTAGGTGAAAGGTGTTACCTCTCTGGCTTAGTGGACTATGGAGCACTGGTTCTCAGACTTGAGTGAGCACCAGAATCACCTGAAAGCTGGTTAAATTGTAGATTACTGGCCCCATCCTCAGCATTTGCTTGATTATATTTAAAACTTTTTAAAGAGTGTTTATTTCGCTGTTTGTTAGCATACAGTGTAATACTAATTTCAGGCATGCAGCCTAGCGATTCAGCACTTGCATGTAATAGCCACTGCTCATCACCAGTGCTCCTTCATCCTCACCATCTGTCTTCCCTACCCTCTGACCCACCTCCATCACTCGGGATGATTTTAAAAATAGATCCAAGTCCATGGCACTCATTTTTGTAGCTCTAAATGTCTATTTCAGTTTTTCCCTAGACATTCGTTAACTGATACAGATGTAAACCACCTTTATTATGAGGCAGAGGCACGTAGGAGATGTAAGTGGTAGACAGAGTTTTAGCTCTGATGCAAGTGGTGACCATATATAAAAACAATATGCAAATTATACGAAAAAGGGCAAATCATGGACCCGTGATGTGAGCGGAATGCAGGCTGAACTATGTTTTATGATCAAACCATCTATGACTTACTGAAATCTATTACGAAAAGGGATTTAAGTGTTTATATCTGTGGGACTGAGCCTATAGATTTCAGTAACATTCAAGGATCATGTTCTTAGCCTTTGGTGCTTCATGGATTTTGATTTTATTATAATGAATAAATGAGGGAAACAGATATGCCAGTTCATGAAGATGTAAAGGGTGAAGCATATCTAACTATGAAAATATGTGGCAAGGCAAGAATTACTATTAATATAACTTGGAGCAAGTGGAATTCATTAATAAATGGCTCAGGGAGTTATATTTTGGGGTAAGGATGAGACAGATGGTGATATATAATAGTATGTGTGCTTTTTTTGGTTTTATTTAAATTCAAGTTAGTTAACATATAGTATATGATTAATTTTGTGATGGAATTTAGTGATTAATCTGTTGCATAAAACACCCAGTACTCATCACATCAAAGTGCCCTCCTTAATGTCCATCACCCAATTACTCCATTCCCCTACCCACCTCCCCTCCAGCAACCCTTACTTTGTTCTCCATAGCTAAGAGAGATGGTGTACGACTCAACAACAGAAAACAAGTATCTAAAAGTCTAAAACACAATACGTAATTAGTCCAAAGCTTCTTTTGGAAATGGTCTTATGGACGGATGTCAGAAATATATAAAGGTCATGTTTGGCTTTATAGATTTATTATCTATATACCTATATAGATAATACATCTATATCTAATTGTTTTGGCTTTATAGAATTTATTTTCATCAAGGGATCAATGTTAGAACCATTTAAGAAATATAAAAAAGAGGAAATGAAGCACTGTCCAATTATGAACGTATGTTGGAGGCAGGATATATTATTAATAAAAATTAAAAACATCAATGTCCATTAAGAAATAAATGGATCAAGGGTGTTACTACTTGGCTAAGAATTATGTAGACATAGGTAATTAAAAATCAATTTTTTAAAAAAATTCTGAATCAGTCCCAAGTTCAAGCTTCTTCCCTTTGTTATTAGGAAAGAAAAATAATGAAAAATTGACATATATGTAAAACATTGAGTAAGTGACATATGGAAAGGAAGGGTAAATGTAGATAAGGGCTTAATTTTCTTTATCCACTGCTCTGCCCTTTACTTTCAGAATGGACGCACTTAGGCTGATGTAAGCATCTTTCCTGGTCATGAACTCTTTGCCTGCATTTATGCATTGGGAACATAGAGATCAACGTGAGTAATAGTCAAGGATCTTGTGTTGGGTTGGGTGGTTTGCTTAAGCATATTTACTGTATCATTAGTGTGAATTAATAAACAATTTAGAAGTGAACAAAGAGAAAGAGGACCAATCCTGGACCAATGATGATGACTGGTGGCGTATGAGTCATGGATGATGATGAGTAACATGTGTCTGAAACTCTGAGGTCCAATGAATCACTATGGTGCACTCTCTTTGTTTGAAAGGATGCTATAGGCAGGAATCCGGAGTATGCACAGATCTTAGTCTATTTTCTCGTGTTTGTTCATGCATTTTCATCTGCGATTATAATTGGAGCATTGAAATTGTCACTAAACAAATATATATAAATATAAAATAAAGAGGAATATGGGAAAGCATGCTCTAATTATAAAAATAGTATTAATAAATTTGAAAACAATGCGAAGTCCAAAGACAAATAAATGGTTACATGACTTAAATCTTTGGCTGAGGGTAATATAGACAAATAATAATCGATGTTCATTTTCTGGGTTGGGGAAAAGGTCGAAGTTGTTCATTTTCTTAAGAGAAAATGAAATAAATAGAGTATACGCCTAATTAATGATTGCCTGAATCACTGAAAAGTGAAATGCAGAAGCAGGGATCAATGAAGACCAGGTCGCAATTTGTTATCATGCTCTCTGCTCTCTACTCCTCAGAATGGGTGTACTCAAGCTCATTAAAGCATCTTCACGTGTCAGAATTCTGTGGTTGCATCTGTGTCTTAGGAGCATAGAGAACAATGTGAGTAACGGTTGATGTTCTTATCTTAGATGGAATGTTTTGTTTTGTTTAAATTACTGTATTATTAAAAAGTGTTTGATATAATCGAGAAGTCCAAACATACCAATTCAAGTATCATTGTTGTGAACCAATATGATGTTAATCCTTATATGAAACACTGAGTTCAGTTAATGAAAGAGTTTATCCTCAGTGGAAATGATTGTATGGATAGATGTTAGGGATAGTCAAGGATTTTACTTGTGACTTTTTTTTTTGATGACTTATGTTTATTTCTACATTTGGCAATTCCTCAATAAACAGATGCAGATGACAATAGAAAAAAGAGCCAGTCCTGAACCAATGATGGCAACTGACGGCGTAAGAGTTACATGTGTCTGGAACTCTGAGGCCCAGCACAAAACAAATCTGTTCCATGTTGTTGAAATGGTCCTATACAGAGATCAGGAAGGGTCTTCTTTTTTGGTCTTGGTTTTTATTCACTTTAATTCTACAAATATAATCGGGTCAGTGAAAATAGCAATAAACGTATTACAAATAAAGATGGTGGGAGTAAATCCTCATCCAATTATAAAAATATGTTGTGAGATACGAAGTACAATTAGTATATACTGCAAACACTGACCGTTAATGGAAATAAATGATATAAGCATGTTGCCCCTTTTGTTGAGTATGACATAGGCAGTCATGAGGAGCAGTCATTGTGTTCTTCGTCATGGGCCCCTTAATGCCGATGCGATTGGGCCCCTTAAGAGAAAATAAAATAGACACGATCACAACGTACTAATTGCCTACATGACTGAATAAATAAAGATGGAATTAAAGGCCCATGGAGCAAATGTCTCAAACCTTTTGTTGTTGCTGTTGTTTTGCCCTTCTGTACTCCACAGAAGGGATGTATTCCAGTTAATTTAAGATCTTCCATGGTCAGGAGCTTTATGGTTTTGGGAACATGGAGACCCGTGTGAGTCATAGTCAGTGTTCTTCTTAGCTAGACTATTGTCTTATTTCTATATATGTATGTATGTATGTATTTTAGATTCAATTAGCCAAATGATAGTACATGATTAGTTTTTGATATAATGTTAAGCGATTCTTTAGTTGAGTCTAACACCCAGTGCTATTGTTTTACAAAACATTTTCACTGTATTATTAAACATTTATTTTATATAATCATATAAAAATCAATGAAATTTTCCCATTCGGAATGATATGGTTGGAGCTAGAGAATAATGTTAAGTGAAATAAGTCAGTCAGAGAAAGACAAATACCGTAGGATTTCACAAAGGCGCAATTTAAGAAACAAAACAAACACGGGGAAGGAGAGGGAGAGGCAAACTAATAAACAGGCTCTTAACTCAAGAGAACAAACTTATTGTTGCTAGAGGGGAGTTGGGGGGGATGGGATGGTCAAACAGCGGGTGGGCATTAAGGGAGCACTTGTGTTGAGCACTGGGTACTGTAAGCAAGTGTTGGATCGCTGCATGGTACTCTTGAAACTATTATACCATTTTATGTTAACTAACTGGAATTGAAATAAAAACTTTAAAAAAGTATTAAATATAATCAAAGAAGGTGAGATATGCCGGTGTTAAATACCAGATCAACATCAAGCACAATAGGAAGTTGATTACTGGGCGCCTGGGGGGCTCAGTGGGTTAAAGCCTCTGCCTTCGGCTCAGGTCATGATCTCGGGGTCCTGGGATCGAGGCCCGCATCGGGCTCTCTGCTCGGCAGAGAGCCTGCTTCCTCTCTCTCTGCCTGCCTCTCTGCCTACTTGTGNCCTGCCTCTCTGCCTACTTGTGATCTCTCTCTCTCTGTGTCAAATAAATAAATAAAATCTTTAAAAAAAAAAGGAAGTTGATTACTGCATACATAAAACACTAAGCTGAGTTAGTGAAAGAAATTTGGTGTCAGTGGAAATACATTGTGTCTATGGATGTTAGAGCTACTGCAGAATCTTATTCTCGTTTTGTGTGTGTGTGTGTGTGTGTGTGTGTGTGTGTGTGTGTGATTTATGTGTATTTATTAATGAATTAAATGGTGAACAAATGTAGGTTGTCATGGAGAAAGAAGGCCAGTCCTGGACCACCAGTGATGATGGGTGAGATATGAGTCATATATGATAGAGACATTTTCTGGAGCTCTGAGGTCCAACACAAATGGAATCTGGTCCACTCAACTTTATGAAGGGAACCTATGAGTGGATGTTAGGAGTATATAAGGGTTTAGTTCTTGGTCTTTGAGTTCATGAAGCTTTAAAATATTATTATAAAAGTATCAATGGAAAAAAATATATAAATGACTAAATATGGAGAGAATGAAGCTTTGTTCATAAAATAAAATGTATACTAAGAAAAATGCGTCTTAGTGTAAAGGAATGGATAAAAAGAGGACCAAGTATATTTTGGATTTGAGTAAGGATAATTTAGACAGTGCTAGGTAATAGTTATTGCTCTCAGTCAGGTATCAATTTGAGGTTTATTTTATTAAGGGAAAAATAAATAAATATTACCACAAATTAGTCAATGCGCAAATGCCTGTGCCAAAGAGTGATGGAAAATACAGAGACAGTAATTCGATTTTTTTTT
>LNAC01000192.1:2216202-2244190 GCA_002007465.1 Ailurus styani
CAACCCCCCACCCTGCCCCTCAAGTTCCTCATATCAGAGAGATCATATGATAATTGTCTTAGTAATTCGATTTTTATCATTTTGTCTACTTGTATCATATTTTGTCATATCTTTGGAGGACATGCACTGGGCTGATTTTATCATCCACGGTGATTAAGGTTGTTACGTTGTCTTTGTGTTAAAAAAGAGGCTACCTCGTTTTCGGTGATTTGTTTACAAGAATTCACAGTATCATTTAAAAGTAGTAAATAAAATGTAAAAGTTTAGTATGGTCTGATGAGAAATATGACATGAAATATTAACGTTGATTCATTGATTATGTGCAACACTGAGGTCGACTAATGAAAGATGCAGTCCACGTGGTACATGATTCTACAGAGAGAGGTTAGGCTTATTCAAGGGTCTTTTTTGGTGATTTTCCAAATCATGTATTAATTTTTATTACCGACGAATTAACAATTTAATTGTTACAAATGTAGAAGCAAATGAAGAAATGAAGAAAAGGAGGCCAGTGATGGAAACTGGTGGCGTAAGAATCCTACATGATTGAATGTTACCCGCCGATAGCTCTGAGTCCACATAAAACAAAATCTAGCCTGTTTTCTGTGGTCAATGTAGAAATATACAAAGCTCATATTCTTATTTTGGGTTCATATACCTCGATTTTTTATTATGAATGAATCAGTAATCAAAGAATTACAAATGTAAAAAATAGGTAAATAAGGTAAAGCATTGTCCGGCTAGGAATATATGTGGTGACATGTAAGAAATGAGCAAAAATGCTCATTAAAGAATTATATAGGCACTGATAAGAGCCCTTGTTATCATTATTAATCAGTCTCAAGTTTAAGCTTTCCGTTAGATAACAGAAAAAATACCACATTATGAAAAATTAATGTGTGCCTAAATGAATAAATGAAATGCAGTAAAGAAGGATCAATGGAAATAAGCTCTGAAATTTTCTATTATTTGCTCTACTCTGTACTCCTTAGAAAGGACCTGTTTGTAAGGATTCTTCCTTGGTCACAAGATCTTGGGTTGCAGTCACGTGTTAGGAACATGGAGACCATGTAAGTAATAGTCGAAGTTTTCTTCTTAGTTTCAGTGTTTTATTTAACAGTATTCAGTGCATGATTGAAGACCATGGAGTATAATCAGTGGAATCCAAATAGCCCACTGAGCAATATGGGATTAATATGAAGCATTATATCGATTGATGCATATAATACGAATTGAAAATAATTAATGAAGGTGATATAGACATGAGAATGATTTTAAATAGATACATGGAATTTCTAAACTCTTTGTGGTTTCTGTGAATAATCATTTTTAAAATTATAATTACTGAATTATGAATTGATCAATGAATAATGTAGAAACAAAAGGTGGAAAAGAGGGACGATATTGGATCAATGATGACCACTGGTGGCGTATGAGTTGTGTGTGATGAATACGTGTCTGGAACTCTGAGGTCCAGCACGGATGGAATCTACTCCATTGTCCCTGTTTGATGTGGTCTAGAGGCAAAGGTCAGGAAAATATAAAGACCGTTGTTTTGGCCATTATGTTCATGAATTTTCTTCCTATTTTTATAATTGGATCAATGAAATTATTAATACTCAGATGTGTAAACACATTTAAATGAAGAAGGTGAAGCCTTGTCCAATTATGAAATATAGTATACTATATACTGTAGTATAATACTACAGTAATACAATACTATACTATAGTGTACTATAGTATACTATTCTATAGCATAATACTATAGTAATACTAGAGTATTACTATAATATAGTAATGTATTAATTATCTTCAAAGGACTGATATCCATTAGGAAAGAGATGGTATTAAGGGTGTTGTCTCTTTGGCTAAGGTTGGTGGTATATACCATGTTAAGTGTGGTGTTCATATTCTTTGGCTGGGGCAAGATGGATATTGTTGTTTATTTAATAGAAAATAAATATACATTATCCCAAGTCACTTCTTGCCTAAATGACTGACTGACTCAAAGGTGGAATGCAGGGATTGAATGAACATAAGGTCTCAATCTTTTACCCCCTGCTCTGTCTTGTACTCCTTAGAATGGTCACCCTCAGCTTACTGAAGCGATCTAATGTAGTCATGAGCTTTGTGACTGCATCTATGTGTGAAGAGCAAAGAGCACAATGTGAGTAAGAGTCAAAACTCTTTTCTTGGTTTTGTGGTTTTTCAAAAAGATTTTCACTCCGTTATGAAAAAAGTATGAAGTATAACTTCTGATTGCCAGCCATGGCCCAATAATTAAAATCAGGTTAATATGAAGCATTGTGTTAATTAACCTATGTAGGAAATGCCGAGGTCAGTTAATAAATGATATATATTGTCAGTGGGAATTAATTCTGTAGACAAATGTTAGCGATATTGAAGGACTTGTTTTGAGTTTTTGTGACCCCTCGGTATTATTTTATTATTATTAGTGAATTGATGAATTATTAAAAACATGTAGACATGATTGAATATAATGAGGGACATACCTGGATATATGATGGCAAGTGGTGGCATATGGGTTGGATGATGAACGTCACAGGTCTGGAACTCTGGGTTCCAAAACAAAAGAAATCTAGTCCTTTCTCCTCTTGGAAGTGATCCTGTAGAGAGATGTCAGGCATATGTGAGGATCATGTTCTTGGTCTTTGTGTACATGAATGTTTAACAGTATTACTACAAAGAATACATAGTAGCATAAATACATAAATGAGTAAATATGAAGAGGGACAAGCAATTGCTATAATATATAACAAGTAAAGTGATTAACATGAATCAGAATGAAAATAAAAGATTCACATATATATCTCTGAGTAAGAACGATGTGGAGAATAAGTAGTTACTGAATCAGTTACAACTTGGACATTTAATTTATTTAATAGAAAATTATAATAATTTCATAAATGCCTAAATGACTGCAAGTGAATAGTGGGATATACAACTCAATGGAGAGAGTATCTCAATATTTTTATCATCTTTCTGCTTGTTACTCTTCAGAACAGATGCTTGAGCTGATTTCAGCTTCCGCCATGATCAAGATTGTGATGCTCCCTTTGAGTATGGAAAGAGAGGAAGGCAAGTAACGGTCAAAGTGGTTGTCTTGGAATGGGACATTTGTTTAAGGGTAATCATGGTATCATTAAAAAGTATTAAATTAATAAAAAATTGACTGTGGCCTCATGAAAAATGTGATAAGACACATAATGTTGATTAATCAGTATTATGTAAGATGGAGGTGATGCAGCTCCATTTAGATAAGGATTCTGTAAACTGATGTTAGGGATATTCAAGGATCTTATTTTGGGGTTCCTGTGAACCAAGTATTATTTTTATAATTATCAATGAATTGATGATTTAATTGATACAAAAGTAGGAATAAACTAAGAAGAGACTCAGTCCTGGACCAGTGATGATGACCAGTGGCATAGGAGTAATGGACGATGAAACTATGTGTCTGAAACTCTGAGGTCCAACACAGAATGTAATTTGGTCTGTTCCTTCTGTTGAAATTGATTCTACAGAGAGCTGTCAAGAATGAGATCATATTCTTGTATTGTTTCATAGATACAGACTTGTTATTATTAATGGATCAATGATAGAACTGTCATGCAAATATAAATACACACGTAAGGAAGAAGAGAGTGAGGAATTGTCCAAATATAAACCCACGTAGCAAGGCAGAATATATTATTGCTAAATTGAAAAAACCGATCGATGCCCATTAAGAAATAAGTGGCTCAAAGGGTCATCTCTTCAACCGTGGTTCTGTAGGCATGCCTAAGTAGGAATCACTTTAATTGTTCTTCCTCAGACCAAAGATTGGATTTTTATAAGATGACAATACATGTATAAAGAAACAGCAATAAATACCTAAATACTGGGTAAATGAAATGCAGAAAGCAAGGATCAGTGCAGATTAGGTTTCAATTTTTCTTTTTTTTTAATCATCTGCTCTGCTCTGTACTCCTCAGAATGAACTCCCAGGAGATGATTCAGCGCCTTCCATGGGCATGAGTTCCGTGGTCGTCTCCAGATAATAGGAGGACGGAGATTAACGTGAGTAACAGTTGAAGTTCTCTTCTCAGTTTAAGTGGAGTTTTTAAAGGTTATTCACTGTTAGTTATTTATTAATATTTTGTTTATTATTTATTAATATTATTAAAATGTGTAAGATAGAATTAAAGAAGGCAGCTGAATCTCAGTGTTAAGTATGGAATGTATGAAACATTGATTAATGCATGTATGAAATCTGAATATGGTAATGAGAGATATATTGATGTGAGATTAATTCTGTGTATAGATTTGAGACTTATTTGTACTCAAATCTCTTTTGAATTGTACCACTTAAAAATTATTAGTGAATTAATGATTTGATCCATTAACAAATAGAAAAAGAGAGATGATATTGGATCGATGATGACCACTGGTGGCGTATGAGTCGTGAACGATGAATACGTGTCTGGAACTCTGAGGTCCAACCTAAAATTGTTCTATTCCATTTTCATTGTTCAAAGGCATCCAGTAGACAGATATCAGGAATAAATGAAGGATTTGCTGTTGGTCTTGGTGTTTATGCATTTTTTTTATTATTACAATTGGATAAATATGAGAATCTATGAATAGATGTATCCATAAATAAAGATGAATAGAGTAAAGCAGTGTCCAATTATAAAAATGCATGGTGAGGCAAGAAGTACTATTAATCTATTATGGAAACCCTGAAGTTCAGTTAGGAACAAATGCTATTTGACTCTTAACCTCTTAGGGTGGGGATGATGTAGACAGTGTAAGTTATAGACCATGTTCACATTCTGGCTCAGTGGCAAGATCGAAGTTGTTGGGTTTCTTAGCAGACTAAGTATGTACACCAAATTAATGATTGCCTAGAGAACTGTGTGAATGTCGAAGCTGGGATAAATGCAGAGAATGTCTCAACCATTTTTATCCCTTGCTTTGCTTTGTACTCCTTAGAAGAGACACTGGACCTCATTTAAAGATTTCTTCCTTGATCCCGACCTCTTAAGTTTGCACCTGTTTTAGGAGACTGGAGACCAGTGTAAGCATAATCACATTTGTTCTCTTGGTTTGGGTTGATGGTCTAAGGGTATTTACTATAGCAGTCCAGTATTTGAAATATAATCCAAGAGGGCCACCTTTATCCTATTGATAAATAGGAGATTTATAGGAAAGCATGATACTGACTTATAGGAAGCATGTATGAAAAACTGATAAATGACAGAGATATAATGATGTAAAAATGGATCTAGAAGCGTATTAGGGATATCAGGGCCTTATTGGGGTTTGTAAATAATGGAATTTAACTATTATAATTAGTGAGTTAATAAGTTAGTCAATAAACAATATTGAAATGAATGAAGAGAAAGCCATCTTTTCTGGATCAGTGATGATGACTGCCGGCGTATGAATCCCAGATGATGAGTAATACGTGTCTGAAACTCTGAGGTCCAACACAGAAGTGCTGTGTTCCTTCTCTTCGTACATTTGTACTTCTTAATATGATTGAACCATGAAAGAATCAGTAGACAAAAACATGGATCAGTTGAGAGAAAGCCTCGATTTTTTTATTACTTTTTTGTGTTTGTGGCACTTTTCAGAATAGAAGCTCAAGGTGATTTCTGCCTTTATTTTGGTCAGGGTCACCGTGTTTCCCTTTTGTATTAAAGAAACCAATGTGAGTAATGATCAAAATTCTTTTCTTGGTTTGGGTCATTTGTTTAAGGGCTTACCTGGTATGATTAAAACATAATAAATATAAGGAAATATTAATTATGGCTCAGTGATAAATATATGAATCATGTTGATTAATTGATAATATGTGACATTTATTTTTATTAATAAAGAGATGATCTATTTTGGGAGTGATTCTGTAGGAAGAGTTTAGGGATATTCAAGTATCATATTCTTCAGTTTGTTAAACGTGTGTTGACTTTATTATTACCAAGGAAGGTACAATTTAATTGATACAAATATACGAGCAAATAAACTAACCTCTAATGAAACCAGTGGTGATGACTGGTGAGGGATGAGTCATGGACAATGGACAGTATGTGTCTGGAACCCAGAGGTGCAATACAATTAGTATTCTATTTTCTCTGTTTATTTGACCCTATGGATAGATGTTAGGAATGTTTAAGATTATGTTCTTATTCTGGATTAATTTATATATTTATTTATTTACTGACTTACTTATTTTTAGAAGGGAGGGGCAGAGAGGAAGGGAGAGAGAATCCTAAGCAGGCACCATGCCTAGCACAGAGCCTGACGCGGGGCTCGATCCCATGATCCGCAGATGATGCCCTGAGCTGAAATCAAAAGTCAGGCACTTAACTGACTGAGCCATGCAGGCACCCCTTGGATAAAATATATTTATATTTGTTATTATTCATGGACCAATGATAGAATCATTAAAGAAAATATAAATAATAAAGAAGAAAAAGTGAAATTATCATGTAACTATGAACATAATATGGTGATGTCAGAAATAGTCATAAAATTTGCGAACCCTGATGCTGTTCAGGAAATAGTTGTTTCATGGGTGTCCCTTCTTTGGCCAAGGATTACATAGAAATGAATAATTAAGAGTCAGTTTCATTGTTCTATGTCAGTGTCAAGTTTGAAGATTTCCTTTTTGTGAAGAGAAAAAGATCTATGTTATGAAAAATTTTTAGATTCCTAAAAGACTGAGGAAATTCAGTATGAAAGGCAAGAATCAATGGGGATAAAATTTTTATCATTTTTTCTGTCATCGACTATGGTTTGTACTTCTCAGAATGGACAGATTCGAGCTAACCAAGCGTTACTCCATGGTGGCAAGGTCTGTGATAACATCGGTGTGACAGGCCCACGGGGACCAATGTGAGTCATAGTCAGATTTCTCGTCTTTGTTTCAGTGATTTTTTTCAGCGCATTTGCCATCTTATTCGAAAATTTCATATGGAGTCGCAGAAGGCTAACTGTAGCTCTGTGATAAATATTGAATTTTCAAAAACATTGTATTGATTAATGCATGTCTGGGAAACTGAGGATAATTGATGAAGGATACTGGTATGAGAACAAGTCTACATTCAGTTTAAGGACATAAAGACTCATTTCAGTTTTTGTGAATAATAGGGCTTTAAATTATTAGCGAACCAATGATTTAATCAATTTACAAAAGAGTGTAACGTAGAGAAGAGGGACGGCATTGGATCGATGATGACCACTGGTGGCGTATGAGTCGTGTACGATGAATACGTGGAACTCTGAGGTCCAACAGAAATTAATCTAGTACATTTTCATTATTTGAAAGCATCCAATAGACAGATGGCAGGAATATGGTAAGATCTTGTTTTTGGTCTTAATGTTCATGCATTTATATGTATTGTTACGATTGGATAAATAAGAGATTCTATAAATAAATCCATAAATAAATATGATGAAGGGAGTGAAGCATTCTCTAATTATAAAAAGATGTGGTTAGGCAATAACTAAGGCTTAAGTAATTATTAATGATTAATAATTAATACTATTAATATACCATGAAAACCCTGATGTGCAATTAAAAGCAAGTTGTGCTTGGCTGTTACCCATACAGCTAAGGATGATATAGACAGGCTAAGTTACAGACAGTGTTTATTGTCTGGGTCAGTGGTAAATTTGAAGTTTGTTTTCTTAAGGGAAAAAAATACATACGCCAAATTAATAATGCCCCAAATGACTGACTGTATGGGAGGGGAGAGGCGAAGACCAATGGGAAGAATGTCTCAACCTTTCTTATCATTTGTTCTGCCTTATACTCCTCAGAACAGACACACCACACTTGAGTTAAGGATTCTTCCCCGATCATGAGTTCAAGGATCCTATCTTTGTTTTAGGAGTTGGAAGACCAACGTGAGTAATAACCAAAATTCTTGTCTTGATTTGGGTGGTGTGTCTGAAGGTATTCACTGCAGTAATAAAAAAGATGAACTCTATTCAGAGGGTCAGCTGTGTCCTAGTGACCAATATGGGGTTAAAATGAAGTATTACATTGATTAAAGCATTTATGAAAAACTGATAATAAGTATGACAGATATAATGTGGGACTGGTTCCAGATATATGTTAAGGTGGTCAAGTCCCTTTTGAGTTTTTGTGAGACATACAGTTTTATAATTATAATTAGTGAATTGATGAAATAATAAAGAATGTAGAAATGAATGGAGAAAAAGAGGTGTTTCTGGGTCAATGATGGTAACTGCCAGCGTATGAATCATGGATGATGAATGGTATGTGTCTGGAACTCTGAGATCCAACACCGAAGAGATGTGGTCTTTCTCTGTGTTTCTTTTTTTTTTTAATTTTTAAATTTTTTCAGTGATCCAAGTCTTTATTTATGCATTTCCATTCTTGATTACAGTTGGATCAATGAAACATTAGTAAGGAAATACTTTTTAAAAAAGTGAATTGTAGAAATATTGTACAATTTTAAACGTGGGGAGGCAAGAAGTACTATTAATATAATTTCACCTATTTCACTCAGCAAAATCTCCAGTCCCATCCATGTTGATACAAAAGTTGGGTATTCATCCTTTCTGATGGCTGTATAATATTCCATTGTATATGTGGACCACATCTTCTTTATCTATTTGTCTGTTGAAGGGCATCTTGGCTCTTTCCACAGTCAGCGATTGTGGACATTGCTGCTATGAACATTGGGGTACATATGACCCTTCTTTTTACTACCTCTGTATCATTGGGGTAAATACCCAGTAGTGCAATTGCAGAGTCATAGGGTAGCTCTATTAATTTTTTGAGGCATCTCCACATTGTTTTCCAAAGTATCTACACCAACTTGCATTCCCACCAACAGTGTAAGAGGGTTCCCCTTTCTCCATTGGAAAAGATTATGCTGATGAAATAAGTCAAGCAGAGAAAATCAATTACCATAAGGTTGCACTTACTTGTGGAATATGAGGAATAAAATGGAGGACATTAGGAGAAGAAAAGGAAAAGTGAATTGGGGTAAATCGGAGGGGGAGACGAAAGATGAGAGACTGTAGATTCAGGGAAACTGAGGGTTATGGGCGGGGGATGGGTGAGCCTGGTGGTAGGTATTAGGGAGGACATATATTGCATGGAGCACTGGGTGTGGTGCATAAACAATGAATCTTGGAACACTGAAAAAAAATAAAATTAAGATGTTAAAATATATATATATAATTTGAAAACACTGAAGTCCATAGAGAAATAAATTGTGTATGACTGTCCCCTCTTTGGCTCGGATGATATAGACAGGACAAATTATCGACAATGTTGATGAAGTTCAAAGGGGTTCGTTTTTATAAAAGATAATGAAATGAATATTCTCCAGTAATGATTTCCTAAAGGCCTGACTAAATGACAGAGGTAAAGCAAGGGTCAATGGAAGAATGTCTCATTTTTTCTCAAGTTCTTTGCTTGATACTCTTCAGAACAGATGCTCTAGCTGATTTCACCTCAGCCCTGATCAAGATTGTTATGTTGTCTGCGGCTTAGGAGAGTAAAGCAAGGTGAGTAGTAATTAGAGATTTTGTCTTGGTTTGGGTCATTTGTTTTAGGGTATTCACAGTATTATTGAAAATTAATAACTATAATCAAAAATTAAATTATGACCTAATGATAAATATGATATGAGACATATTGATTAATTAATAATATGTAACACTGAAATTGATTAATGGGAGAGATATAATCTATGTTGGCAATTATTCTATAGATAGAAGTGAGGAATATTCAAGATGTTGATTTTTTAGTCTTTGTTAATCTGGTATTTTACGATAATCAATGAAGTAATGATTGAATTGATACAAATGTAGAAATGAATAATGAAAAGGTCTTTTATGTACCTATGATAATGACTGATGGCAGGTCAGTTATGGATGATGAATAATATATATGTAGAATGCTGAGGTCCAGTTAAATACATAGTCTTTCTGTTTATTTGATCCTATGGACAGATGTTTGGAAAGCACAAACATAATGGTTTTACTGGGTTTATAGATTTAGATTTATTATTACAAATGGATCAAAGATAGAACCATTGAAGAATACAAATAGGAGATAAATATAAAAGCGTGAAGCATTATTCAACTATGAAGAGCTGGCAAGAAATTAAGAAAAATTGCAAATACTGACACCCATTAAGAATTAAATGGATAAATAGATAAGCGTGTCACTTCTTTAGCCAACGATCATTTAGACATGAACAATTAAGAGTCAATTTTATTGTCCTGGGTCTGAGGATTTTTGTTGCTGTTGTTAAAACAAAAAAAAATCAATGTTGTGAAATATTCATAGATATTTAAATGAGTAAATGAAATGTAGAAAGCAAGACTCAATGGAAATAAAACTTTTATTTATTTATTTTTAATCATCCACTGTGTTTTTCATGTCTCAAAATGGACACATTTGAGCTGATTTAAGCAATATTCCATGTGGTGAGCTCTGTGGTCGCATCTCTGCATTAGAAGCACAGAGAACAATGTGAGTAATATCCACTTTCTTGTCTTGGTTTCAGTGATGATATTATTCAGCGTATTCATTATATTATTTGAGAGTTCCATGTAGTAGAATCACAGAAGGCCAACAATAGCTCATTGATAAATACTGAATTGTATGAAACATATTGATTAACGCGTAAATGAATAACCGCCTTATTTTAAAAGAGATCCATTGATGTAAGAATGATTCTATTTACAGATTAAGGGTATCTTGAGTTTTCTTGGGCTTTTGTGACTGCTGGAGCTTTAACATTATTACTACTGATTCAATCAATAAGTCAATAGACAACATAGAATTGAATGAAGGGAAAGAGGGACAATAATGGATCGATGATGACCACTGGTGGCGTATGAGTTGGATACGATGAATACGTGTCTGGAACTCTGAGGTCCAGCAGAAATGGAATCTGGTTTATTGTCATGTTTGAGGTTATTCTCTAGATAGATACCAGAAATATACAAGGATCTTGGTTTGCGTCCTTCTGTTCAATGCATTTTCTTTTAATTTTTATAATTAGATCAATGAAACAATCAATAAACAAATATATAAATAAATTAAGATTAAAGCAGTGAAATCGTGTCTAATTATAAAAATATGTGGTTAGGTAAGAAATGGTATTAGTGTATATTTAAAATGCTGATGTCTGTAAGGGAATATATGGTATGGGACTTGTTCTTTGAGGATGATAGAATTATTGGTGAGTAAGGATCAATGTTCATATTCTTTGTTGACTAGCTTGATGTTGTTCATTTACTTACGAGAAAATAAAATATGCACTGTTGTAATTCATCACTCAGTGAATAAATTAAAGATGGGATGCAAGGACCAGTGAACATAATATCTCAATCCTTTTTTTTTTTTTTTAATTTTATTTTTATTATTTGCCCAAGGGGTACAGGTCTGTGAATCATCAGGCTTACATCTTTCACAGCATTCACCAAAGCACAAACCCTCCCCAATGTCCATAACCCATCCACCCTGTCCCTACCCTCCCACCCCCCAGTAACCCTCAGTCAATCCTTTTTTTTTATTTTGTTGTACTGTGTACTCTTCAGAATGGACACACTTGAGCTGATTTAACATCTTCCATGATCCTGAGTTCTGTGGTTACTTCGTATAATGGAAGGATGGGGATTAATGTAAGTAACAGTCGAAATTATTTTCTTGGTTTATGTGGTTTTTTTAAGGTAATTCATGTATTATTAGAAATCTACAATGTATAATGAAAAGAGGCACTGTATTTGCATGATAAATATTGGATATATAAACTATTGTAATGATTAATCCATGCATGGGAGACTGAGGATAATGAATTAAAGAGATATATTGATGTGAGGATTATCTAGGTACAGATAGGGACATATAAGTTCTTCCTCAGTTTTTGTGAATTACAGCATTTAAAATGATTAGTGCATTAATGATTTACTCAACTAAACAATTAGAAAGGAATAAAGAAGAGGGATAATATTAGATCGATGATGACCACTGATGGCGCATGAGTCTTATATGATGAATACGTGTCTGGAACTCTGAGGTCCAACAGAAGAGAAATCTAGTGTATTCCCGTTGAAGAGATCCTGTGTGGACAGATGTTCAGAATATGCAAGGGTCTTGTTTTTGGTGTTAGTGCTCATGCATTTTCTTTCAATTTTTATAATTGGGTCAATTAAATAATCAGTACCTACAAATAAAGAGGAATGTAATGAAGCATTGTCCAGTTATGTGCTTATGCATGAAATATGTGATTATGCAATAAATATAATTTACATTCAATGAAAATTCTAAAGTTTAATTAGAAGTAAGAGCTGCATGACTGTTACATGTATGGCTAAAGATGCTATAGATAATATAAGTCATAGACTGTGTTCAGATTCTGGGTCATTGGTAAATCAAAGTTGTTCATTTTCCTAAGAGAAAAAACATTTACACCAAATTAATAGTTGACCTACAATGGATTTAATGAAAGGTTAAAAGCAAGGACCAATAGAGAATGTCTTGACTATTTTTATAATACGCTCTGCTTTATACTCCTCAGGACGGAAAATGAGACCTGCTTTAAGGATTCTCCCCTGATCAAGGGCCCTAGGGGTGTATTTTTGTACTGGGGAGACAGGAGACAAGTGTGAGTAATAGTCTAAGTTCTTGTCTTGTTTCTGATATTTTGCTAAAGATATTCCTTGTGTTAATACAAAATTTGAATTATAATCAAAGAAGGTCAGCTGTGTCCTAGTGGCAAATAGAGGATTAAAGTGAAGTTTTACATTGATTAAAGCATTTATGAAAAGCAGGATAACTGATGGGAGATATAATGATGTGTGATTAATTTCTAGATACATATTATGGATAACAGTTCCTTCTTCATGTTTTGTGAATCATATAGTTTTAAATAGTAATTAGCGAATTACTGAATTAATAAATAAACAGTATAGAAATGAATGAAGAGAAAGAGGTCTTTCTGGATCAGTGATGATAATTGCCAGCGTATGAATCACGGATGATGAATGATACGTGTCTGGAACTCTGAGGTCCAACACAGAAGAGATGTGGTCTTTCTCTTCATGCATTTCCATTCTTGATTATAATCAGATCAATGAAATATCAGTAAGGAAATATGTAAAAAATATAAATTATAGGAACATTGTCTAGTTTTAAAAATATTTGGGGAGGCAAGAAGTACTATTAATATAATTTTAAAACACTGAAGTCCAAAGAGAAATAAATGGTACATGACTGTCTCCTCTTTGGCTCATGGAATTTAGACAGGACAAATTATAGACAATTTTTATATTTTGGGTCACTGGGAAGTTCAAAGTAGGTTCATTTTTGTAGAAGACAATGAAATAAATATTTTTTAGTAACAATTTCCTAAATGCCCGCCTAAATGAAAGTACTAAGACAAGGATCAGTGGAAGAATGTCTTTTTTTTTTTTTTTTTTTTTTAAAGATTTTATTTATTTATTTCACAGCGGGAGAGAGATCACAAGGAGGCAGAGAGGCAGGCAGAGAGAGAGAGAGAGAGGGGGAAGCAGGCTCCCTGCCAAGCAGAGAGCCCGATGCGGGCCTCGATCCCAGGACCCTGAGATCATGACCTGGGCCGAAAGCAGAGGCTTTAACCCACTGAGCCACCCAGGCGCCCTTATTTTTTTAATCATCTAATCTTCTCTGTACTCCCTAGAATGGACACACAATCCAGCTGGTCACATTCTTCCTAATTCATGAGGCCTCTGCCTGCATCTATGTGGGAGGAGCATAGAGACCACGTGAGTAAGACTCAAAGCTTTTATCTTGGTTTATTGAGGGCTATTCAGTGTATTTATTCAAAAGTATTGAATAGAATCAGAGAAGGCAAAATATAACAGTGTTTAATACTGGATTGATACGAAGCATTATGTTTATTAATCCATAAATGTAACACTGAGTTCATTTAATGAAAGAGATTTAGTCTCTGTAATATTATAGAGACAGATGTTAGGAATGTTGAAGGACCATATTTTAAATTTTAATTTATGTGTATTTTTTGATTAATGAATTTATAAAGAAATGTTTATGAGAAGGGAAAGAAAGAGTCTTGGACCAAGGATGACTACTGGTGGCAAATGTGTCTGGAAGTCAGATCTGATACAAAAGTAATCTCGTCTGTTTCTCCTGTGTTTGGGGATCTGTTTACAGATGTCAGTCATAAATTAGTATTTTGTTTTTTGGTAAATATTTAAGAAGGTAAAAGAATATTAATATACCCTACAATGGATATAAAAGGACCAAGTTATTACATCTTGGACTAAGGTTGATATAAACAATGAAATGCTATAGTCAGTTATTTATTGTCTGATTTAGTTCCAAGTTTGAAGTTTATTTTTAAGGTGAAAATAAATATATCCGTTAAGTTAATAAATGCTTAAATGATTATATGAATGAATGGTGGGGTGCATGAGTCAGTGGAGAGAAAGCCTCAACCTTTTCATCCCCTCTCTGTTCTGTCCTTTTCAGAATAGGTGCTTGAGCTGATTTCGTCTTCTGTTGGGATGCGGATTGTCACGTGACATTCCTTTTGTGTTAGGAAATGGAACAAGGAGAGTAATGGTCAAAAATTTTGTTTTTGTTTGCGTCATTTGTTTGTGTTCATGGTATTATTAAAAAGTAANTCAACCTTTTCATCCCCTCTCTGTTCTGTCCTTTTCAGAATAGGTGCTTGAGCTGATTTCGTCTTCTGTTGGGATGCGGATTGTCACGTGACATTCCTTTTGTGTTAGGAAATGGAACAAGGAGAGTAATGGTCAAAAATTTTGTTTTTGTTTGGGTCATTTGTTTGTGTTCATGGTATTATTAAAAAGTAATAAGTAGGGCGCCTGGGTGGCTCAGTGGGTTAATGCCTCTGCTTTCGGCTCAGGTCATGATCTCAGGGTCCTGGGATCGAGGCCCGCATCGGGCTCTCTGCTCAGCGGGGAGCCTGCTTCCTCCTCTCTCTCTGCCTGCCTCTCTGCCTCCTTGTGATCTCTCTCCCTCTGTGAAATAAATAAATAAAATCTTTAAAAAAAAAAAAAGTAATAAGTATAATAAAAAGGTTCACTCTAGCTAACTGATAAATATGATATAAAACCTTTTATTCATTAATTTATTACATAGCATTGAGTTTGATTAATGAAAGAAATATAACCTATGTTGGCAATGATTCTGTATTAGACATTAAGGGCATTCAGGTATCTTATTCTTCGGTTTTGGTAAATTATACTCATTTTAATATTTTCAATGAATTAATTATTTAATTGATACAAGTAAGGAAAGGAATTAGGAAAAAGTGGGCCTCCAATGGACCAATGATGACAACAGGTGATGGATGATTCATGGGCCATGAGCAATGTACGTCTGGATATCTGAGGTCCAATACAGTAAAGTCTACTCCTTCTGTTCTGTTTTATCCTGGACATGGATGTTAGGAATATACAAAGATCATATTCTTATTTTGAGTTTATTGACTTGGGTGTGTTATTATTAGTGGATCAATGATAGAACCACTAAAGAAATATACATAATAGGTAAAGAAGAAAGGAAGAGGGATTATCCAACTATGAACTATGACCATGTGGTGAAGCAAGAAGTAATAACATTGAAAATATTTATATTCATTAAGAAATAAGTGGAGGAAGGGTGTTACCTCCTTAGCTAAGAGTTATACTGGTATGAGCCCAGTCTCTCTGAGTCAATGGCAGGTTTGAGGTTGTTCCTTTTAGTAAAAGAAAAATACATTCATACCATGAAATCAGTGAGTAAAGGAAACATGAAAAGCAAGGATCAGTGGAGATAAGGTCTTAACTGTCTTTTTTTCTCATTGACTGTGTTTTGTGCTTCTCTGAACAGAGACATCAAGCTGAGTAAGCATTGTTTTATGGTGGTGAGCTCCATGATTACATCTGTATGTTAGAAGCACTGAGACCCGTGTGAGTAATTGTCAAGTTCTTGTCTTGGTTTCAGCTCTGTTCTTTCTTTTAAGGATACTTGGTGTATTTTTAAAAGTGCCATATAGAGTCAAAGGTAGCCAATAGTGGCAACTATTGAATTCCTATGAAATATTATATTGAGGGCGCCTGGGTGTGGCTCAGTGGGTTAAAGCCTCTGCTTTCAGCTCAGGTCATGATCTCGGCGTCCTGGGATCGAGGCCCGCATCGGGCTCTCTGCTCAGCAGGAAGCCTGCTTCCTCCTCTCCTTGTCTCTCTGCCTGCCTCTCTGCCTACTTGTAACCTCTCTCTCTCTGTCAAATAAATAAATAAAATCTTAAAAAAAAAAAGAAATATTATATTGATTATCACATACATGAAATTTAAGATAATTTTTTTTCACGTTTTGTTTTTTTATTTTTTTGGTCTTTTAAATTATATCACACATGAAATTTAAGACAATTAATGAAAGAGATATATTGATGTGAGAACGATTCCATATACAGATTGGGATATCGTGACTCTTGTGTTACCTGTTGTGAATAACAGGGTTTTATTTTTTTACTTATTTTTTATTTTTTTAAAGAGCCACCCAGGCGCCCAAAAACAGGGTTTTAAATTATTGTCAGTGAATTAATGAGTTAGCCCATACACAGTGTAGAATTGAATGAAGGAAAAGAGGGACAATACAGGATCAGTGACGACCGCTGGTGGCGTATGAGTCATATACGATGAATACTGTCCGGAACTCTGAGGGCCAGCACACCAAAAAATGTAGCCTATTCCCATCTTTTGATGGGATCTTATACACAGATGTCAGGAATATATGAGGATCTTGTTTTTAGTTGTGTTCGTGCACTGTTTTTCTATTATTATATTAGGATAAATGGTTTACAAATAGATCTGTAGTCTTGTTTTTGGTCTCTTTTGTTGATATGTTCTATTTTTTTAAATCGGATCAATGAAATAATAAACAAGTAAATGAATAAATAAGTATGAAGTGCGTGAAATACTGTCCGGTTATAAAAAGATGTGGTAGGACAAAAAATACTGCTAATATATTTTGAAAACGAATACCTATCAGGAAATATATGGTAAAATGGTATTATTCTTTGAGTAACCATCAGTGTTCATGCTATCTGCTACAAGATTGACACTTTATTTTCTTGAGAAAAATAAGATATGTTATCCCAATTCATTGCTTATTCATGATGGACTGATGGAAAGGTAGAATGCAGGGACCAATGATCATAAGGTCTCAATTTTTTTTTCTTTAAAGATTTTGTTTATTTATTTGACAGAGAGAGAGAGCTCACAAGGAGGCAGAGAGGCAGGCAGAGAAAGAGGAGGAAGCAGGCTCCCTGCTGAGCAGAGAGCCCGGTGCGGGACTTGATCCCAGGACCCTGAGATCATGACCTTAGCTGAAAGCAGAGGCTTTAACCCACTGAGCCACCCAGGTGCCCAAGTCTCAATTTTTTAATCATCTGCTCTGTCTTGTACTCCTTAGAATGGTTGCATCTGTGTATTAAGAGCACAGAAAACGATGTGGGTAAAAGTCAGAATTCTTTCCTTGATTTTGTGGTCTTTTAAAAGAAGGTTTAGCTGCATGATTAATAATGTGACATAAAGTTAAGGATCACAACCATAGTGAGATAGTAAATTTGAGGCTAACATGAGGCATTATATTAATTAATCTATATAGGCAACATTTTGGTTAGTTAATGAAAGATATTGTCAGTAGGAAGTTATTCTAAAGACAAATGTTAGAGATATGTAAGGCTCTTGCTTCAAATTTTTGTGGTCTCTAAGCATTTATTTTATTGTTATTAGTTAATTGATGACTTAATTCAATAAAAACATGTAGACATTAATGACTGTAATGAGCCCAAATGTGACTGCTCATATATGAATCTGGAACTCTGGGGCAAATATGGATATTAATTAGTCTATTTCCTCTTTTGGCATTGTTTCAGTGAATAAATGTCTAGAATGTACAAATATCATATTCTCATAGTGATTTTGTAGACATAGATTTGTTATTATTAATGGAATAATGCTGGAACTATTAAACAAATACAAATAAATATGTAAGGAACAGGAGGGCAAAACATTGTCTAACTATTAAAGTTTGTGATGAAGCAAGATATATTCATAATAACCATTGAAAATAGTGATACCCGTTACGAGATAAATGGACAAAGTTCTCAGCTCTTTGAGGTCATATATACTCTGATAAGGAAGAGTGAATTTTATTCTTTTTGGTAGAGAAGTTGAATTTTTCCTTTTGTAAGATAATATATACATATTGAAAACAATAAATAAACCCTGACTATATGAAATATAGAGAGTAAGCATCAATGGCAGTTGGGTCCCAGGTTTTTTCTATCACTCACTCTGCTGTGTCATCCTCAGAATGGATGCACTGGAGCTGACTGAAGCATCTTCCATGGTCATGAGTTCCTGCTTACCTCTATATAAGAAGAGGACAGAGGCTAATGTGAGTAATAGTTAAAGTTCTTTTCTTAGAGATTCTTAATCTCACAAAACAAACTGAGGGTTACTGGGGGGTGGGAGGGTAGGGATAGGGTAGATGGGTTAGGGACATTGGGGAGGGTTTGTGCTATGGTGAATGCTGTGAAAGGCGTAAGCCTGATGATTCTCAGACCTGTACCCCTGGGCAAATAATAATAATAAAAATAAATTTAAAAAAGACAAAAAAAAATCTTTTCTTGGTTTCCATGTGTTTTTTTTAAGTGGCTCCATGCCCAATGTGGAGCCCAACATGTGGTTTGAACTCACAACCCTGAGGTCAAGACCTGAGCCAAGATCAAGAGTTGGACCCTTAGCCGACTGAGCTGCTCAGGCACCCCTCCATGTGTTTTTTTAAAAGCCAATTCACTGTATTAGTAAAAAGTGTGAAATATAATTTAAAAAGGCAACTGTATCTCAGTGATAAATATGCAATATATGAAACATTGATAATCCAAGTATAGAAAACTGAGGGTAATTCATAAAAGAGATGCACTGATATGAAAATAATCTATGTACAGATTAGGGATACAAAGGCTCTTCTAGGGTTTTGTTTATCATTGTGTTCAGAAATTATTATTAATGAATTAATGTTTTAATCAATAAATAGAAATGGATGAAGAAAAAGAAGGACAGTATTGGATCAATGATGACCACTGGTGGCGTATGAGTCGAACACGATGAATACGTGTCTGGAACTCTGAGGTCCAACACAAAAGACATGTGGTCTTTCTCTTCATACATTGATGTTCTTTGTTCAAATTGGATCATTGATATATACCTGTGGAAATATGTATTTCAAAAATTGAATTGTAGAAGACTTGTCCAATTTAAAAAATATGTGGGAGACAAGAAATACTATTAATATATTTTGAAAACATTGAAGTCCAAAGAGAAATAAATGGTACTTGAATGTAACATCTCTGAAGGACAAGTTATAGGCAATGTTTATGATCTGGGTCAGTGTGAAGTTCAAAACAGGTTCATTTTCTTAAGAGAAAAATGAAATAGATTTCAAATAATGATTGCCTAAATGCCTGACTCAGTGAAAGATGTAAATCAAGGATAAATGGAAGAATGTCTCCTTCTTTATCATCTGCTCTGCTCTGTACTCCACAGAGAGTACTCTATAATACTCTGTACTCCACAGAGAATGGACACATTCCAGCTGATGGTAACATTCTTCCAAGGTCATGAACCTTCTGGTTGCATCTGTGTTTTAGGAGCATGGAGACCATGTGAGAAAGAGTCCAAGTTCTTGTCTTGGCTTGAATGGTTTGTTTGAGGCTGTTTACTGTATTATTCAAAAGTATTCAAAAGTACTGTTATTATTAGGTTAATATGGAGCATTATTTTATTTATCCATTTTATTTTATATATTTCATTTTATTTACTATTTTATATATTTTATATTATAGCATAACTATATTTTAAAATATTTAATATTTTATTTACATATTTTATATATTTATATAGTTATACATTCTATTATATACTTATATGTTTTATTATATATTTATGTATAATATATAAAATTCTTATATATAAAGTGTATATTATACAAAGAAAGATAAAAATAAATATCTAAATCCTGAGCCTATGAAATAAAAAGGAAGGATCAATGGCAATTAAGTCTCATTTTTTTTTTTAAAGATTTTATTTATTTATTTGACACAGAGAGATCAGATCACAAGTAGGCAGAGAGGCAGGCAGAGAGACAGGGAGAGGAGGAAGCAGGCTCCCTGCTGAGCAGAGAGCCCGACGTGGGCCTCGATCCTAGGACGCTGAGATCATGACCTGAGCCGAAAGCAGAGGCTTTAACCCACTGAGCCACCCAGGCGCCCAAGTCTCATTTTTTTAAATCACTTGCTCCACTCTGTCCTCCTCAGAATGGATGCACTTGGCCTGATTTCGTACCTCCGTGGGCGTGAGCTCTGTGGTTCCCTCTATGTAATTGGAGGATGCAGGTTAATGTGAATAACAGTTGACATTCTTTTCCAGGTTAGGTGTTTTTTTAAGGGAATTCACTGTATTATTTAAGAGTACAAAATGTACTTAAAGAAGGCAGTGTATCTCAGTGATGAATACAGGATATATGAAAATTTTATTAATCCACGTGTAGAAAACTGAGGATAATTAAGAAAAGAGACACATTGATCTGGGAACAATCTATGTACAGATTAGGAATGCAGTAACTCTTCTTGGGTTTTGGTGAATCATAGTCTTTAGAAATTATTAGAAGTGAATTAATAATTTAATAATTAAACAAAGAAATGAATGAAGGAAAAGAGGGATGATATTGGATCGATGATGACCACTGGTGGCGTATGAGTCGTGTACGATGAATACGTGTCTGGAACTCTGAGGTCCAAGAGAAGAGAAATTTAGTACATTCCCATTGTTGGAAGGGATCCTCTAGACCCGTGTCAGGAATATGCGAAGATCTTGTTCTTGGTCTTAAGAGTTCATGCATATTCATGCTATTATTATAATTGGGTCAGTGAGAGAATCTATACATAAATATATAAATTGAAATGAATGAGTGAAGGATTGTCCAATTATAAAAATATGTGATTATGCAAGAAATACTGTTAATATCCTGTGAAAACCCTGAGCTTCCTTTGGAAGCAGATGGTTGCATGTATGGCCAAGGATGCCATAGGTAGGAAAGTCATAGATCATGGTTGGATTCTGGGTCAGTGGTAAAATCAAAGTTGTGTCTTTTCTTAAGAGAAAAACAATATAGGAAATTAGTTTTTATCATATATTTATCTAACCCAATATAACCAAAATATTCTCATCTTAATATGTCTACCATATAAAAATTATTAATAAAATATTACATTCTTTCTTTCATTAAAAAGAGAGAAAAACAATGTTTATACCAAGTTAGTGATTGCCTATGTGCTTTACTAAATGAAAAGTGAAAAGCAACAATCATTGGAGAGAATGTCTCACTTTTTTATCATCTGCTCTCCCTTGCACTCCTCAGAACAGACACATGGGACCTGCTCTAAGGTTCTTCCCAGATCGTGAGCTCGAGGGTGGCCGTTCCGTTGCAGGAGTCTGGAGACCAATGTGAGTGATAATCAGAGTTCTTATCTTTATTCTGGTATCTTGCTTAAGGATATTCACTGTATTAGTAAAACGTGGGAAATGTAATCAAAGAATGTGAACTGTATCCTAGTAACAATGACAGGATTAATAGGAAGTATTATTTTGATTAATACATATATGAGAAACTGAGGATGGATAATGGCAGACATATTGTGAGAATGATTCTAGTCACATACGAGGGAGCTCAAGGCCTTGTTCTTTTTTTAATAAGAGTTTCAGAATTATAATTAGTGAATTAATGAGTTAATCGATTAACAGTATAGAAACAAATGAAGAGAACGTGGTCTTCTCAGGATCACTGGTAACTGTTGGTGTAGGAGCCATGCCTGATGAATGAATGATATGTGTCTGGACCGCTGAGGTCCAACAGAGAGGAATTGCGAGGTTTTTTTTTTAATTATCATCAGCTCCGATCAGTATTCCCCAGAATGAACCCATGTGAGCTGATTTAAGCATCTTCCAAGGTCATGTGCTCTCCAGTTGCATTTTTGTTGTTAGGAACATTGGAAAGACCATTATGAGTAATAGTGTTTGAGCTTAGGTGGTTTGTTTAAAGGCAGTCAGTGTATTATTCCAAATAGTAAATATAATCAAAGAAGGCACAATATGCCAGTGTTAAATATCAGATTGATAGGAAACATTAAGTTGGTGAATCCATAAATGTAAACATGGAGATCAGCTTTTGAAACAGAGTTAAGTCTCTGAAAAAGATTGTAGAGAGAGATATTCAGGATATTAAGGGATCTTCTATTTATTTATTTTTAATTTTGTGTATCTATGAATTTTGTTAAGCCATAAGCAATTGTTTATGAGGATGAAACGGAAGAGGCCTAAGCGTGAGTCAGTGGTGATGAATGGTGGTGGTTGAATGGTGGACAATGAGTACTATGTCTGGATAACAAGGCCCAGCATCATGCCAACATAGTGTATTCTGTTTATTTACTCCTATTGACAGTTGTCAGGAATATACCCAAAGTCGGTATTGGGTTTATAGATTTAGACTGTTATTGTTAATAGACTAGTTACAGGACCATTAAAGAAATACAAATAATAAATAAAGAAGAACGGGCAAAGCATTGTTTAACTCTGAACATTTGTGGGCAGGTGTGAGATCTTATTAGTTCAACTGAAAACACTGAAACTCATTAAGAAATAAAGGGATTGGGCGCCTGGGTGGCTCAGTGGGTTAAAGCCTTCGCCTTCGGCTCAGGTCATGATCTCAGGGTCCTGGGATCGAGGCCCGCATCGGGCTCCCTGCTCAGCAGGAAGCCTGCTTCCCACCCCCCTGCCTTCCTCCCTGCCTACTTGTGATCTCTCTCTGTGTGTCAAATAAATAAATAAAAATCTTTAAAATAAAAAAATAAAAAAAAAGAAATAAAGGGATCAAGAGTGTCATTTGAAACAAAAAAGAGAAGTGTCATCTGTGTGACTAAGGATCGTAGTCACACACATAATTAAGAGTTAGTTTTTGTTATTGTTGTATGTCTGTTTCAAGTATCCTGCTATTCATCTCGTTATGATAAAATTATCTACATGAGCAATAATTCATAGATTCCTAAATGAGTGGGCAAAATGTGGAAATCAAGGATCAATGGGAATAAGAGTTTAACTTTTTTTTTTTTAATCACCACCTGTGTTTTGTCCTTCTCAGAATGGACACACTTGAGCTGATTCAAGCAGTACAACCAGCTGGCATAGAGACCAGTGTGAGTGGTAAGAGTCAAAGTTGTAATCTGTGTTTCAGTGATTTTTTTTTCAGGGTATTCAGTTTATCTTTTTGAAGTGCCATATTTAATAAAGATGGTCACCTGTAGCCTAGTGGCAAATATTGAAATGACCTGAAACATAATAACGTAGGATATTTAAATAATTCCGTATACAGAATAGGCTTTTTTTGGTAACTGGGTTTCAGAATAATTAGTGAATCAATAAACTAGTCAATAAGCCCTGTGGAAATGAAGAAAATAGGTGCAATATTGGATCAATGATGACTGCTGGTGGCGTATGAGTTGTGTACGATGAATACGTGTCTGGAACTCTGAGGTCCAACACAGATGGATTCTGGTCCACTGCCCCCATTCCAAGTGATCCTTTAGACACATGTCAGGAATATATAAGTACCTTCTTTTGGTCTTTACGTTCATGCATTTCTATTATTATTAAAATTAGCTCAATGAAATAATAAATATATGGAGAAAGATGAAGTTAGTGGAACATTGTCTAGTTATTAAAATATGTGGTTAGGGAAGAAATACTACTACTATATATTAAAAACAAATACCTATTTTGGAAGATACATATGCATCTATCCTTTACTAAAGATGACATAGTTATTCATAAGTAATAGTCGATATTTGTGTTTCCTGTCAAGGGCAAGATCAATATTGTTCATTCATTTAAGAAAAATAAAATATACATTATGCCAAACCACTACCTACCTAAATGACTGACCGATTGAAAGGTGGAATACAAGAATGAATGAACATAAGGTCTTAATCATTTTATATCTATCTGCTCTGTCTTGTACTCCTTAGAATGGTCACCCTCAGCTGATTGAAGCAATCCACCATAGTTATGAGCTTTGTGGTTGTAGCTATGTGTGAAGAGCTTGGAGCCCAACGTGAGTAATAGTCAAAATTCTTTTCTTGGTTTTGTTGTTTTACAAAAAGGTTTTCAGTGCATTATTAAAGTGATCAGTGATCAGCCAAACATACTTAAAAAGAAATACGATGTTAATATGAAGAGTTATGTTAATTAATCTTGGTAGGAAATTTTTGTATCAACTGTACTTCAATTAAAAAAATCAATGGAAGGATAAATAAAATGTAAATGGATAAATCTGAAGAGGGTAAAACATTTTATTGTTAAGATATATTATAAGGAAATATAATTGGAATGGAAAATAAAATGATCAAGTGTATATGTCTTGAGTGAGGATGATACTGATAAGTAATAGGTATTGATCAAGTCCGTTAAAACTTTGACATTTAATTTATTAAGAGAAAAACAAATATTACCACTAATAAATGTCCAGATGATGATGCGAACGAGTAATGGAAACTATGAATCAACGGAGAGAAAGTCTCAACATTTTAGTCTTATTTTCTGCTTAGTATTCTTCAGAATGGATGATGGAACTGATTTCAGCTTTGGCCTCATTAAATAGTCATGGTGCCATTGTATTGGAGAGAGACCAAAGTGAGTAATGGTCAAAGTTGTTGTCTTGGGTCATTTGTTTAAGGGTATTATTAAAGGTTTAAGGGTATTATTAAAAATTATTAAATTAATTTAAAAGATTATCATGACCTAATGATAAATATGACATGAAACATTATGTTGATTAATTTATAATGTGCAAGACTGAGGTCTATCAATGAAAGATAGATAGAAAGTCTATGTGGGAAATGATTCTGTAAGGCTATGTTAGGGATATTCCAGAACCTTTTCCCGAGTTTTTTATGAAGCATGTATTATTATTGTTATTAATGAATTCATAATTTAATCAATACTAATGTAGAAACAAAAACAGACTCAGTCATGGACCAATAGTGATGACTGGAAGCATGGGAATGAAGGATGAAGAATATGTGTGTGAAACACTGAGGCCCCATGTGGGACATGGTCACTCAACTTCCATGGAAATTGTTTCCATGAAGAGATGTCAGGAATAGACAAAGATCATATTCTTGTATTGATTTCTTTGACATAGATTAGTTATTATTAATGGAATAAAGGTAGAGTGTTTAAAGAAATACAAATACATATATTAAGAAGAAGGTTAAGCATGGTCCAATTATGAATGTATGTGGTGAGTCAAAAGATATCATCAATAATTTTAAAACCATTGATACCCATTAAGAAATCAATAGATCAAGTGGCTAAGGATCCATGTAGGCACATGATGAAAAAGAATGAATTTTATTTTTCTGGGTCAATCTTTAGATTGGTTTTTTCCTTTTGCTAAGATAAAAAATACATATTAAGAAAAAGTAATAGGGGCGCCTCTGCCTTCGGCTCAGGTCATGATCTCAGGGTCCTAGGATTGAGCCCCACATCGGGCTCTCTGCTCAGCAGGGATCCTGCTTCCCTTTCTCCCTCTGCCTGCCTCTCTGCCTACTTGCGATCTCTCTCTCTCTGTCAAATAAATAAATAAAATCTTTAAAACAAAAAAGCAAAAGTAATAAATACCTAATTAATGCAATTCAGAAAGCAAGGATCAATGGCAGTTAGGTCTCATTTCTTCATTTCTTTCTTTTCTTTTCTTCTTCCTCTTTTTTTTTTTTTACCATCTATTCTACTTTGTATTCCTCAGAATGATGCACTTCAGCTGAATTAGCATCTTCCATGGTCAAGAGTTCTGTGGTTGCTTCTATATAATAGGACAGAAATTAATGTGAGGAACAGTTGAGATTATTTTCTTGGTTTCGGTGTTATTGTATTTTAAGATTAAAGAATGTTACTGTATCTCAGTGGTAAATATGGGGTACAGTTAACATTATTTTGATTAATCCATACAAGAGAAACAGGTAATAGTGATATATTGATGTGAGAATAATTCTGAATATAAATTACAGACTTAAAAACTCTTCCTGAGTTTTTATGAACGACAGCATTTAAAATTGTTATTAGTGAAATAATTCTATAATCAATAAACCCATAGAACTAAATGAAGAGAAAGAGGGACAATATTGGATCGATGATGACCACTGATGGCATGAGTCATATATGATGAATACGTGTCTGGAACTCTGAGGTCCAACATGAAAGAAATCTAGTTCATTACATCTGTTCAAATTGACTCTTTAAACATACATTCCTGATGTACGAAAAGAAGTAATACTGTAATTTGGAACAGACAATGAATGGACCATTTTGTCAAGTGTGTTTTGTCTTTGATGAAAGAATGGTAGTAGAACAGTATAAGTAACAGTGACTGTTGTTGGTTTCAAGTTCGACATTTGATGTATTAAGAAAAGCATGTTGATATAATAAATACTTGAATAAATGGATGGTGTAATCTGTGGACCAATGGATAAATGTCTGAATTTTTTTATCATCTGTTCTGCTCTTTGCTCTCAGAATGGACACACTTGAGCTTATGTAAGGGTTCATCTACAGTCAATGATCTTTCTGTTTACATCTACATGTTAGGAGCATGGAGGTCAGTGTGAGTAATAGCCAACATTCTTGCCTTGGGTTGAGTGGTTCAAAGAAGGCCAACCATGCCAATGTTCAATATCAGATGGATATGAGGCATTAAAATAATTAACAACTACTAAGTTCAGTTAATGAAAATGATTTAGTCTGTTTATATAGCATATTATGGTTGAATGTTAGGGATAGTGAAGGATGTTATTTCCTGGTATGATTTGTGTATATTTCTTTATTAATGAATTTAGTCAATAAAGAAATGTAGATGAGAATGGGCAGAAAGACAGCCAGTCCTGGACCAGTGATGATGACTGGTGGTCCCTAAGTCATGGATGATGAATAATATGAGTGTGTGTCCCTGAGGGCCAATACAAAAGGAATCTAGTCTATTCCCCATATTTCAAGTCATACTGTAGGCAGATTTCAGGATTATGCTGTGAGTTTTTTTCTTGGTCTTTGTGTTCATGAATTATAAAAATATAATTATGAAAGAATCAATGGCAGAATAAATTAGCAAATGTATAAATGAATAAAGATGAAGAGGGTGAAGCATTGTTCATTACTAAAATATATAGTCAGGAAAATGAATATTAATATCCACTGGAGTGGATAATAAATGGGCCAAGTGTATTACATCTTTGAATAAAGGTGACACGGATGGTGATGGGTAGTAGTATCGCCCTGGGTCAGTTTCGAGTTGGATGTCTATTGTATTCAGAGAAAGATAAATAAATTTTATCATAAATTAATAAATACCTAGATGACATGTGCATTAAGTATGGAAATTACAGATCAGTAGAAAGAATGTCTCAATCTTTTTATCATCTTTTCTGCTTGATACTCTTCAGAAACAACAAGCTGACTTAAGTATTCTTCTGTCATCAAAATTGTCACATTATCTCTGTTTTCAGAAAGTCACCAAGGTAGAGTAATAGTCAAAGTTCTTATCTTGCTTTTGGTCATTTGTGTGAGGCATTCACCGTATTATTTTATTTATTTATTTATTTATTTATTTATTTATGTATTTATTTTTAAAGATTTTATTTTTTTATTTGACAGAGAGAGAGATTACAAGTAGGCAGAGAGGGCACCTGGGTGGCTCGGTGGGTTAAAGCCTCTGCCTTCGGCTCAGGTCATGATCTCAGGGTCCTGGGATCGAGGCCCACATCGGGCTCTCTGCTCAGCAGGGAGCCCGCTTCCCCCTCTCTCCTCTCTC